>MU863689.1:0-19699 GCA_033575675.1 Parathielavia hyrcaniae | reverse complement strand
AATTGACTGTCCGAGATTGCACGCCAGTAAGAGCTTCAATCTGGCCATTATCAAGCTTGAGAACTAGCTTTAAAGTGACTACCTGTGCACGGGTAGCAATATCGTAGTAAACCATAGCAAAAAGAGTGATCTAGATCATTGAAACAGATGAAAGATCCAAGGGGCAAAAGAGGGGCAAAGCGGGGGTCCTTAGTGCCTGAATGGGCAATTCTGCCGGGCAGTATTTTGCAAGGCGGTAAGAAAATTCATTTGGTAGGGGCATCTGTATAGAGCTAGCAATCGCGAATCTCAACCAGAAAAGTTCACTGCGGCGTGACTCAAGCAGTTCCCTACCTTTACTAACCTACTACCAACCAACATATCCTGGACCCTTCTACGGTGCGCGGCCCAACCCGTTTGTGATACTGAAATACGTTAATGAACCTAAGTGCCGAGACTATCAACAGCTCTTTGTTGTCTGAGGGCAAATTCAGATTTCAACATTCGTGTTCAAAGCACCTGAATCTTAATCCTAGGCCATGTCGGCGAAGCCTGTTGTGCGGGTTGGCGTTGCTGCGATTGTTCAAGATGCTCAGAGAAGCATCGTGATCGGAGTTCGGAAGGGTTCACATGGCGATGGTTGGCACTCCCATTTTTGCTGTTTTTCCCTATGTATCAATCCAAGCCTGAGTTGCTTCTACCACCTTGATTGCTCTATTCCTTCTCCCCTATGATTTCATTCTGTCTTTCCTATTTGTCCCTTGAACTGGTTCTTCTTCTAGGACAAGCAATTCACTAACACACATAGGCCAATGGCAGCTTCCGGGCGGCCACCTAGAAGTAGGAGAGAGCTACTTTGGGTGTGCTGAGCGGGAAACGCTCGAGGAGACCGGGCTCGTTGTACACGCCGAAAAGTTCATCGCCCTGACCAACGACATTTTCAGCCCGGCAAAGCATTACATTACCATTTTTGTGTTATGTCGAAGAGTTGACGAGACAGAACAGCCAAAGGTTAATCAATTTGTTGAGGCAACTTGAGCAGCACTCTCTTAGCAGCGCTAACTCTATCCCAGGTTCTGGAGCCCGAGAAGTGTGAGTCGTGGGAGTGGAAGTCCTGGGATGATGTCAAAGCCGCTATTCAGGTTGAAGGACAGCATGGCCAGACCAAAGTGTTTCTGCCAATAGTCCATTTGCTTCGGGAACATCCAAGCATCGAGGCGCTGCTGGAATGAGGCATAACAGAATGTAGAGTTCATCGTTGTCGCTTGCCCACCTAGGCAAGACATGTTAGCAAGGAAAGGAAGAGTCAAATCACGTCCCGCTTGGGAGCGGTAACGAAAGGGAGACGCAAACTGGAATGACACCCCTCGTGGCACAGAGCTAGCAGTGTTTACATCGGAAGTCGACCATGGCCAGACGGGCCTGGAGAGTTGGAATGATAGCCTCCCTGCTACCAAGAAATACTCAAGTGATGGGTACCTATGGATCATGGATATAAGAAGCTACAAGGATCGTTGACACTTGCAAGCTTCCATACCTGCCTGACCTTGTATACCTGCCTAAGGTAGGTAGCGGATGGTAGACTTGCCAAAACCGCAAGAGACTAGCTTGATGATAGACATTATGTAGGCCACTTAGAGCACAAAAGGCAATTTACCGGCGCCCTGGGCGTCTCAGCGGCGGCTTGTTGCCACAAAGACTGGTGGAAAGCTTGGGAGGGAGAGCTTTTGTGTTGGGTACTAAGTAAGGTAACTCGGATCGCAATACTAGACAATCCCATTGACTCCGCATGCTCCAGCAACATCGCATAAGTTCCGTACCTATCCAGGTTGCGAATACGGACTCTGTGATCCCATTGATCTTCCGCATTAGGTACCGAGATCTGTGGCATCTGCATCAATCTGACTCGAAATACCATTCGTTATCATTTACAAAAGTAAAGCCCTAACTCCGGTGAATCCGAATGCGTACCTAAGGTATGTGCTCCTTGCATCGGCCCCCGAAGATACCCCTATACTAAGCTTATGCTCCGTTCTGAGGTCTTCCCAAACACACCAAGTCTGCTTCCCGAGGATGTGGACTAGGGCTGTTGTTTATTATCAAGGGTTGTGGTCATGTTCAAGCGTGTTTTATCATGGGTGCAAGCCAGTCGAAAACAATTGCCTCCTGCTGGATCGTTGGAGGCCCAATATTACACTACCTACCTTAGGTATCATCACCCTCAACTCCTAAGCAAACAATTCGGGAACCAGTTTCAGTTGTGTCGGCCCAGGGACCCGAGTTAGACTGTGGAGTAACAAGGATTCAGTTCACGATATCAACCGGGTATCAACCGACCGCATTTTGCTCAACCATGCCTACACAGCTAGTATGACCACCATGCTACCGTCCAAGGTCTCTTCTAAAGATCGTACCCAGTCGTTTGCCCATATGCGGCCAGTCCAAAACTTCTCCTGCCTTTAGCCTGCCAACATCCCAACATGCAAATCATCAACATCGTACTGTGCAGCTTGTCTCGCATACAACTGAATGCGGCCTTCTGACCAGCCACCAGCGTCATCTCAACCCGCCAGGCCCTTTTTCTACCACAAACCGCACCGGCTTCCTTGCCTTCCGAGCTGGCGCTCCCTTGGGCGGGATCACGGGCCGCAGTATGGGTCCTGGCCCGAGCGGCTTGATCACCGACGTCTCCTTCTTCACAGCACCACGGCCGACGTTGCCCTGCGCTTGCCGCCGCACCTGCACTTGCGCCATCGTGGCTCTCGCCCCAACCGAGCCAGTCTCAATAGCCCACGCGCCCTCCGTTGCCACTTCACCCTCCCTCCTCTCATCAAGCCCCCACCTTTCCACGCCCCCGCCAACCAGCCACCCCCCAAGATTCTTACACTGACTCACATCCAGCCACTCCAACCTCGAACACCCCTCTAGCACGTTCTCAACCCCATTTCCCGTCACCCTCACGCATCCCCTCACACTCAACCCCCTCAGCTCATTCAGATGCAGCGCCACGCATCCCAAGCTAGCGTCGCTCACCGCACTCCCGCAAAATGCCATCCTGAGCTCCCTCAGCAGGGGCAAACCAAGACTGACCACCTCTGTCGCCGTATCCGAGAGGGCGCAGCAAAAGCTCAGATCTAGGTGCGTCAGGTTCTTGGCGGCGCTGACCAGCGCCACGATGGACGCGTCCGAGAGGTAGGTGCAGTCCGCGAGCGTCAAGTGCGTGAGCGACGTGAAGCGATAGGCCGCCCACGTCTGGAACCCGGTGTCCGTGACCGACGTGCAGCGGGTCAGACTCAGGGCCTGCAGGCGCGGCGAAGCGTGCGCGGCGAGGTGGGCCATGGAGCGGTCGGTGATGTGCTTGCAATACGACAGGTTCAGGCGGCGCAGCTTGGGGCAGCCGATGATAGTGCCTGGAGGCGGGGGAGGGGGGTGGCTCGGGGGCGGTCCGGCCGGTGGGGGTCGTTGTTGTGTTGGTGGCCGACGGGGTTTGTTGGCGGAGCTGGCGATGACGACGTTTTTGGCGGCGGGCGGCGGCGAGTTGGGCACGACCCAGCCTACGACCCTAGCCAGCAAGTTGTCGCCGACCTTGCGGCAATTGCTCCAGTCGACCTCTTCAAGGCTCTTTGCGCAATCGGCCATTTCGAGGACCTGGGCAGCAGACACGTCCCAGACGCTGCGCATGCGCCAGATCCTGACGTTCTTCCCGCACGATCTCCAAAGCGCTTGGAACCCTTCGTCGGCGATGTGGAAGCAGTTGCTGATGTCCATTTCGACTGCGCGAGTACCGATGAACGGGGCCAGGATGTTGGTCACAGACCAGTCATTCACCTTGCGGTTGAACGGGGCCAGGTCGACACGAGTGCACAGCTCGGGGCTGGTGGTCAGTAGATGACGCCACTTCCTGCAGACAATTCTAAGCCGGATGAGCTCGAGGAGGTTGAGCTGCTGAAACACAGCAATCCATACGGTGTCTGGAAACGCTGGCCTCTCTTTCCCAACATGGGGGACAATGCGGGCGCGTTTGGCGGGTAGGGGAGAGTCGTCGAGCAAGATGGGCGACAACAGCGGGGGTGTCGGTGTAGCGGGCATCACCCTGATGCTGCCGACAATGACACTCGAGTCGGTTTGCGGGGCTGGAGGAGCGAGGGAATTGCGCCGCCGGCTGCGCAGATTTTCCATGTCGACGCTCAAGAAGGGGTCGGGGTCCGAGGGCCGGCGTGTATCCGCCTCGTCCGTCGGCGAGACAGATTTCGAGGGAACGGTGAAAGTGAGCGTCGGTGCGGTTCGCTGTTCCATGCTCTGTCCAACATCGTTCATCTCCACGTCTTCCGGGTGGAAGCGCGCCTTGGCTGTCTCCTCCACCTGGGATTTGATCTCTGGCGGGCACCTCCGCCAAAGCTCGTCCAGCACGTCTCCGGGGATCATGAGACATTCGACGTCCGTAACCGATCGCACCGTGGCTGTCCGCCACTGTGACAAACCGAGGCTCGCCACTTCTCCAAAGTACAGCCCCTGTTTTAGTCTTGGACGGGAGTAAGCTGATCTCGTCGTCCGCCTCAAGGTCGGACTTGTTGGCTGTTGCAGCACCTCGGCCTCGCCGCGCACGATAAAGTAGATGTCGTTGCCAGGGGTGCCCTGGCGCACGATATCGGTAAAAGGAGGATATGACCTGGGCTGCGCGCTCAAGCCGAGGAAATGGAGGATATCAGAAGGCAGGGTTGCAAATAAAGGGAGCTCTTTGAGTGTCTTGCGAACATTGACATAGGCGCTGCCGAGGGCGCTTCCGCTGATGGCCGGGTCCTCGACCACGCCCGGGCTGGGCGACTTGCGTTTCTTGTTGTTCACCACCGTGCCGTCCGTGATGAGTCCAACATCTCCAGTGCTCACCTCGCCTGGCACTGTCTCGCGCGGCAGCAGTGCGGCGCTCGTCTGCGGAACATGGCCAATCTGCCCTCCCTCCTGGCGCTTCTTTTGGAGGATGGCGAGCCTCTCCTGCGCCTCCTCGCGGATGGCATTTTCCATGTCCGGATACTTGGGCAGTTCCGCCTGCAAGTCCTCCTTCTTCAGGACGACCAATAAACACTTGGTCCTGGCCACGATGGTGGCCGTCCTGGGCATGTCCATGAGCACGCCAATCTCCCCAAAAAAGGCGCCCGGCTTGAGCTCGGCGTAGACGGCCTCGCCATCTCGCGACGTGACGGCCACTATGCCGCGGACCAGCCAGTACATGGCCTTGGCCTCGTCCCCTTCGGTGAGTATGTGATCCTGTGCGCAGTGAATTTGAGGCCTCAGGTGGGCGCCAATGGCGGCGAGGAAGTCATCAGGAGCAGACATGAAGAGCGGGAACGATCTGATGCGGTCAACCAGATCGAGGGGCATGTCTCGGATGGTGGAGGCTGTCAGCGGCGAGGGCCGCACAGGCCGCGTCGGGTTCGTTTCGACATTGAAGGTCCTTAGGACAGACGAGACCGAGTCACGCGACTGCTGCCCTGTCTGCGAGGCGCCATGCTGGGCGTGGTGGTGCGCCAGGGCGCGGTAAGGCAAAAAAGCAGGGGATGTCCGACTACGTCGCATCACGTCTCAAGCAGGCCACGGGAACGGCCTCCCAGGTGTCGAGGGTGGCCGGCGGTTCTGGAGAAGCTGAATGGAACGTCTCGGCAATCCCAATCCAGCTTGGCAGAAAGATTGCAGCTGACGTCTCGTTTCCAGCTGACCGGCAGTTCGCCGAGAGGCCGGCTTGATCGAAATTAGAGGAAAGCTCTTTCATGCCACACTCCTGTCGCCCGACTAACTCCTCCTCGCAAGGCCTAGAGACCCACTGCCGGTAATTGCGCTCGGTTCTATGTGCCGGCGGCCCTCAAGTTGGTGAGGCGAAAAGTCTGTCCGTCAAACGGAAGGGATCGGTTTCGGTCGACGCGGGCAGCGCTCTCGTCCGGGTGTACAGCGTTTGTCGGTGCGAGAGCGGAAAGTATTTCGGTGTGATAATTAGGAGCGGGCCCTGCTCTGACCGGATGACCGCAATGTCCGATCTCGAGAGCGTCTGACGGCACGCTTTGGTCAGTCTTCATGCCTCGGGACACGAAATCTTCTGGCGCCACTTACATGGCGAGTAGGACCGTTGAGAGATGCGTGTGGGCGACGGATTCGGGTCCAGACAGGGAGGGACGTAGAGGACAGCTCTGTACAAATAATCGGAGGTGTTCGTAGTCAACCGTCGGGTCAAGGACCGTGAAGATCAGCTTGTGCCTCTCGGCATGAAACAGCGACCAGGGGGTGGGATTGCCTCAGTAGTAGGTATTTCGTCGGTGTTGAGTAAGAGGAGGACCAGATTACCAAGGCCGTTTGGCTTTGACGTGTTGCCGGCGAAAACCGGGGCCAGGCAGGTACAATCCTCCCAACCTCTGTGCGATACCGGGTTGTTGGCGTCCTGGGAGGCAGTCTGCGCAACGTAGTGTGAGGGAGCTTGAGCTCTCAGCAGCAAGTAATGGTTGCGGCGGGCGACATGGCGGAGCTGTCTTCCGAGAAGCAGCAGCGGGAAGCGGCAGGATAGCGGGTGGGGAGGCTCCTGCCAAGAACCTGGAAGACAAGCCGAATGGCGAGATGGTTTGCCAGTCAGTTGCGCCAGGTCATCAAAGGATAAAGCGGTCGGTGTGATAATCTCGTAGAGCCGGGGATGGCGTCGATCATCTGCACAGGTCGATTAAATGCCGGCGTCGGACAGATGGGAGCTGTCAATCCGTCATACTTGAGCTGCTTGCGCCCGAGCTAACCTGGAATTAACGGAGCTCATGGAAGGTCCCGACTCCCCCGACATGCGGGGCACTGCGGGGCATGGAACAACCGCAGAGGCCAGGAAAGTGAACGGAAGCGCGAGCTTGCCACCCGCAATTGGGGTTAGGGTTACTGGGTGCTGGAAGCTTCGGGAGCTGTTGGCGCCCACCGCAAGGCTCCCACTAACGTAATCTATCACCTGCAATCCGTCAGTCTAGTGAGAGCCGCCCCGCCCCAATCACAACGTCATTTGCATCCGAAGCTTCCCGCGCATCAAAGACAACTTCTTCCACTCGCTTTGGCGCACATCGGCCTGTTGTCAAACGTCAAGCAGCAACACGCGTCACCATGTTCACTACAACACTTCGCGCAAGCCCCGGGCGCCTCGCGGCCAAGGCGCCGCAGCTCGCGCGGGAATTCCATCAATCGACTCCCAAGAACGCCTTCACTCCGAGGACAGCCTCGCACGCCTTCCGCGCCAACACCAAAACATCGAGCAACGTTCTCTCGAGGTTGCAGGGCGCCTCTCGCGGTTACCGGGCGCAGTATGATTCCGTCTACGTCGACCCGGCCGTCCGGCGCAAGGAGCTGTTCCGCAAGCTGATGATCGGTGGCGCCATCTTCGGCGGCACCCTCGTCACTGTCAACGCCATGTTCAACCGCGAGACAAGGGAAGACGGGGGCATGCCTCCATTTGAGCGCTCATACCTCAACCGCACATTCATGCACACGGGCCTCGGCGTCGGCATCATCGGCCTGACGGCTTACCAGATGGTGCAGAGCGGCTTTGTCTACCGCCTCATGGTGACGAACCCGTGGATTGTCGGAATCGGCGGTCTTGCCCTCAGCATCGGCAGCATGATTGCCACCCGCTCGATCGAGCCCGACAAGTACGTGCTTCCCATTCTTGCTGAGTAGACATGGGGAGAATTGCTGATTGCTGACATGCTTGATCCAGCTACATCCCCAAGTACGCCTGCTGGGGCGTCTTCAACGCCACCCAGGCCGCCCTGATCGCTCCCCTGATGACCGTTGCTCCGCCAGCCCTGCTCGCCCGCGCTGGCCTTTACACCCTCGCCATGATGGGCAGCATCTCGTTCGTGGGCGCCACCGCCAAGCAAGACAAGTACATGTACATTGGCGGTCCTCTTCTTGCTGGCGCGGCCGTTGTAGCCGTGTCCGGCTTCGCGCCGCTCATCCTTCCTGCCACGGCCGTTCGCACCCTCGCCTTCACTGAGAATCTCTGGCTGTACGGGGGTCTGGCCGTTTTTGGCGGCTTTACCCTTTATGACGTCCAGAAGGTGCTGTACCACGCACGAGCGGCGCAGCGCGGCATCATCAAGGAGGACCCCGTGAACGAGAGCATCAGCCTGGAGCTTGACTTTCTCAACATCTTTGTGCGGATGGTACAAATTCTGATGATGCAGCAAAACCGGAGGAAGTGAGCGGGATGGCCGGGATACGCATCATGGGGGCGGATGAATGGGATACCAAGCGAGCAAGTCTCTCACCTCGTTGTCTGCTTGTTCTGAATGGGTGTAATCAATCGATGGATTCAATTCTGTTGATATGCTTGTACCACCATGTACTCACTTTTCACTTGTAGCAAAAAAAAAAAAAAAAAAAAGCCTGATTCTACTCATATATCATGGGACCGTTGGCTCGAAGTTGGGAGAGAGCTGATGTTCGAACGCGAAGGGACTTTTGCTCTGTTCTACAGGGAATCAGTCCCACAGCTGCACGGCTAACACGGAGGATCCTAGGCTGGCTGATGGACTCAGGGAGGCTGCCGATGTACAATCTGGCCAGGAGGCTGGAGGTGGAGCTGGAGCTTGCGGTCTGATGCCCCCTCCTTCGAAGGCCAGGAGGCCTTCTCTTTTTTGTATTTGTAGGCTCAGTCACTCATCGTTTCCTTGATTTCGATATGGGTTTTTCGTCCGGCCTGCAAGGGTGCAATTTTCCTGTATAGTAAATAGTTGAAGGTCCGGCACGCCCCAGGGCATAGCGGTATAGGAATAATAATAATATATATCATGGGCCCTATACCCCAATGCACACCCGCACTTTGCCCAAACGCTAACCTAAGCGAAACTCCTCTCATACACCGCAACCGATCCCATCACTTCAAGTCAGGAAATGTCCTCAGATAGTGACTCGGGCACTCGTACCCGTACGGATTTTTTGTCAGGTACAGCTGGTGGTAATCCTCGGCGTCCCACCACTGTTTGACCGGCAGTATCTCTGTCACAATCTTGCCGCCCCACCACTGTTCGTTGGCGCGCCTTGTCACGTCGCGAGCGATCCGCTCTTGCTCGGTCGAGTGGTAGAAGATGCCGCTGCGGTACTGAGTGCCGCGGTCCGGCCCCTGCTGGTTGGCTGTTGTGGGGTCGTGCATGCGGTAAAAGAACTCGAGGAGTTGGGTGTAAGTGAGCCGGGAGGGGTCGTAGATTAGTAGAGTCGCTTCTGCGTCTGTAGAGGCGTAGATGTGGTTAGCGGAACTCTTTGAACTACACGACCAAGGTGCAAAGGAGAGGAAGCATGCAGGCAGGATGAGGAAGGGGTGGACGTACGCCCCGTGTTGCCGCTGCAGACAGCCTTGTACGACGGGTTGGACAAATCCCCGCCAATGTAGCCCACGCGCGCGTCGTACAGGCCCTTGTCGGCAAAGTGTTTCCGATATAGGTGCTCGACGCCCCAGAAACAGCCGGCGGCCACGGTCGCGCGCTCGGCATCCTCGGCGATCGCTGCTGGGCTGGCGGCCATTGTCGTTACTGAGGTGAAAGGTCGGGCGAGGCGGCTCAAGAACTGCGGTAGTAAGGTCATATGGCTTTTGTCGAGGAGTGCAAAGGTCAAAGGTAGGTTGCTAAAGTTGATGTGTTCTGGATGCGCCGCTCGAAAGCTCTTGGTAGGGGGGTAATGTGGGTTCGTAGTAGATCGAAGACGGTAGCGACAGGTCAGACTCTATCGCGGGCGTCGTGTTTGTTGTTCAATGTCCGCAGCTGCGTACACCACCGGTGGGTTCCAATTCAAAATCGACATAACAGAGTAGCCCAAGTGCAAACCGGAATGCGTTAAACTTCAAACTAATCCGTACATCCCGCCTCCCTCTGACGTCGCATGCAAGGTTCCGGGATGACAAATACCGAGAGTCCCGCTGAGTGGGGAAGCAGTGGCGGCGAATTAATCAGGGGTAGGGCTCCATGACGATAACCATAAACTTTTTGACAACGAGAGCTGTCACATCAATGCACCGCTTCAATCCCGATGAACAACTTTAAGTGTACAATGACGATACTTATCTATTCGCCATGATTCCAAGCAAATGAGATCCCAAGTCCATAGGGAATAGACAAACGACCATATAACACCCGTATTGCAAGCCAACGCCGCTGTCAAACGATCCGATCCTAACCTGCGCGGCGCGCTAAAACGGAAAAAGATGATAAAAAACCCGAACATCAAAGAAACATGTTCCTGCTCTCGGCATCCTTCTTGCTTGAACCCGGCGCCGTGTAGTCCACCCCGCTCAGGCTTGTCAGATCGCTCTCAAACATGGCCTGGATCTTGGTGATCTGCAGCAGCTGCTTCAGATCTAGCTTCGCGCCATCAAACGCAGCCAGACTCTCCGCCGCCTTGATCGCATTCTTGATCTGCCGCCCGTTGAGATCCGTCTCGGCGAGGGCGCCGAATCCTTTGTCGTCGATATCGACGCCGCCGGGCACCTTGGCGCAAAAGTTGCGCCAAATCTGCCGGCGCGAGTCGACCGTCAGGTCCGTGTAGCGGATCGGAATGTGGATGCGCGACTTGAAGGCGTCGTCGAAGGTGGCCACGCGGTTGGTCGTCAGGAATAGGATGCCCGAGTAGTATTCGAGCACGCGCAGGAACACGCTGACCATGGCGTTGCGGTGCAGGTCGTGCAGCGAGCGCCGCTCGAGGAACACGTCGGCCTCGTCGATCAGGAGCACTGCGCGCCAGGTCGCCGTCATGTCCATGATGCGGGTCAGGTTGCGGTCGAGATCCGCGCTGCAGGTTCCGACTAGGAGATGTCATTAGCAGGGTGCGGCTGTGGGGGCTAATCAGAGGACACGCCGCAAACTTACGGTCACCCGACGACACCATGTACAGCGGCCGCTTGACATACTCGGCAACGCACTCGGCCGTCAGCGTCTTGCCGACACCGGGCGGCCCGTGGAGCACGCAGACGAGCCCCATGCCCTTGCCCTTGACAATGTCATCAAAGCTCTCGCGCTTCTGGGCGTGCGTCGACACGAGCGCCTGCACCGTCTTCTTGATGGCCGGGTCGAGCACCAGCTCGTCGAAGCAGTGCGTGTTCCACTCGATGGGCTTGAGCTCCTCGACGAAAAACTCGAGAAACTTCTTCGCCGTGAACGAGTACCCCCGCACGGTGGCGTTGGTCAGCATGGCGTTCTCGTCCGACAGCTTGTCAAACTTGCGCTCGCCATCCGAGCCGGCAAATGTCAGCTGCGCCTGGGCCCTCTTGCGGCTGCGCTCCATCTTGGTCGAGTCGTCGTTGAGGCTCACGCAAAAGAACGAATCGTTGGGCTCGAGCCGGTGGTACGTTTTGCAATCGATCATGACGCGGCCCGAGACGGTGAAGCGGGCATAGCCCTCGGGCGTCTTCTTGAGCGCGACGCCGTCGTATTGGAGGTAGTGAGATCCGATGTAGCTTTCAAACTTCCTCCCCCGCGCGACCAGCTCCTCCCGCAGATCGCTGGCGTCGTCGAGCAGGTCCAGCGGGATGGTGCCGAGCTCGCTCAGCTCCCGCGTGCCCTGGTACTTGGGGATCGCCAGCTCGATGAGCCGGGTGCCCAGATGGTGGCCGTCAAAGTCGACAAAGTTGGCCCTCAGGCCCATGCAGGGGTTGTTCTCGGAGTCGTCGTAGTAGGTATCCATGATGCGGAAGGCGCGGTTTTGCGAAAGCAACTTGCAGTAGGCGATCGTGCCCGGCGGGAAGAGGGTCCAGAGCCTGTCGTAGGCGATGACTTTGTGTTGTTGAGTGGTGCAGCGCTCGTGTGCGGCAATGTCGAGCTCAAAGTGCGCCTTGATCCAGTTGAGGAGCAGGCGCAGGTGCTCCAGCGGTTCCGGGTCCTCGGCGAAGCGCTTGTTCCCTTCTGTCTCCAGCTGGTTTCGGTAGTGAAACAGCGAGCGGTAGGGAGCGTCGATCTGGACGTCGTCCACGTCGATCGGGTTCCCGGGGTAGTTGCCGATGACATCGAAGAGGAGCTGGCGGAGCGGCTGTGGGTTGACGTAGAGGCTGGTCCCCTCGAGCTCGTCTTCCGAGTCGTAGCTCCGGACCGAGCAAAACGCGAACAGCCTCCACCAGTCTTTCTGCGCAGGCTTCTTGTCGACGTCGGTCTTGCGCTCCTCGAAGTAGGTCTCGTCGTCATCGTCGAATCGTCTGTCGAGGTGCTTGATCTCGCATTTCATGGTCTGGTCCGCGGGGTCCGTGGTTTCGCCTTTGCCTTCAGTGGGATTTTCCGGCTTTGCTTCGCCTTCAAGGCCATCTGCCGTGGCGTCGTTTGGTTGGGCGTCCCCGTCCGCATCGTGTGCGGCGCCATCCGCCACATTGTCTCCGTTTGCGGACTTCTCATCTTCCTTCTTGCCGTTGATGACAAACTCTTCTATCTTCGCGCGGGTTTCCTCCACGGAGCAATGGTCACAGAGGATGCCGGGAACCATGGTGGTCGTCGGAAACAGGCTGACCGCTGGTGGTCAAGGCCTCAAGGGACTTTCAGTCGGAAAAGCACGGCTCGATTCTTTGATCCAGTGCAGACTGTGCAGGTGAATCGTTGGCTGGGATGAGGAAGGGAGAAACTCAAGAGCAGCCCGGAAGATATAACGAACTATGAGAAAATGGAGAGGAACGGTAAGCTGGCCCTTAAATGAGAGGGGGGCATCCTTCAACCCTTGATCAGTCAACGGAGGCCTGGAGTGCGGGAAGAGTGCCTGGCAAGACTCAGCAGCTGAGTCCGGCCGCGCACGCCAATGCACCACCCATGCAGCAGAGGCATCAGCATGGAAGGGACCGACCCAATCGTGCTGATCCTCTTATAGGCGACCTCAGGACTACGATGCAAGAGTCGACTTAGACGGCTAGTGAAAAAAGAACACATCAGTGCACCAGGCAGCAAGCCGACTTTGTTCCAGCCCACTGCACCGTGAGTCTGTGACTTGATCACGATAAAGCAACCTGGAAGTGGATGAAAAGGAGATTTGGGGTTGCAGCCTCAGCGGTGACTCAACGGCGAGCGCGGTCATACTCATGCGGTCTGCACGGTTAGGCAGAAGCACTGGTGGCGGCCGTGCCAAGCACGGGCCGGCTGTGCGACCCGGGCCCGGCTGATGCTGCCTTCACTCTCAACGAAACCCTCTGACTGTTGGCTCCCGGTACATCGGATTTTCTGGAACTTCGTTGCGTGGAGTTTCTTAAAGCATTGAACTGCAAGTGATGGAGCCTTACCTTCCCCTTCATATGCCTCGAGGCCCTCGACCAAATGCGACCCTGCGTTACAGCTTCGCCTCCTCCAGGGCCCCCCCCTCCCTCTCCTCCCTCAACACCTCCTCCCGCTCTCTAACCTCCACATCCCTAGGGCCCTCGCTCCGAAAACCCACCAGCACCACCCTCTCCCAATCCCCACCCCTCCCACTGCCCTTCAGCTCCGGCCCAGGCTTATCCAGCCCCAGCACCAACCTCCCATCCCCCTTGCGCTTGAACAGCACCGCGGGGCTCATGACCTTCTCCGACCACGGTATCGCGCCCGTCCGCGCCTTATCCATCACCTGTAACTGTGAAGTGGGGATGCTGCGCAGAAATCTTAGTAGAGCGTCCCGCTGGGCTTGGTAAAAGTGCCTCAGGGAGAGAGCATCGGTCTCCTGCTGCATGCCTAGTGCCAGCGGCGCTAAGAAGCCGGATACGAGGTACAATAGGTAGGATTGTGGCGGGAAGAGGATGATGTCGCCCGCCCCAGCCCGCGCGAGCCAGGTGCGAGCGTTGTCGAGGGTGGCAGCTGTGTGTTCGAGCCCCCCGTCCGGGGTCGGAGTGGGGATGACGTTGGTGGTAGAGGCCAGTTGCTGATTGCCGCTTGGCAGAGGGTGAGGGTTGGAGGGGCCGGCTGCGGAGGACGAGAGCGGGAGCATGTAGAGGTACATTTGGGTGGTGAAGCGTCTTGGGGGACCGTAGGGGGTGATCCAGCGCGTAAAGGGGATGAGGTTTTCTAGATGGAATTCAGTCTTGGACCTCAGATGGGACATGGCTAAGAATATAGCGCATACCCACGTCGGGCTCACCACCTTGACTTTGTAACCACTCCGTAAACCTGATTTGATTTTGGTGGATGAGTTTCCTACCGGCCTCTCGGACGTCATCCGGGATGTGAAAGCGCCCCTCATCTCGGTCCCCCCCAGACTTCCTCGCAAGCAAGATACCGCTTTCCTCAAACGTCTCACGGATGGCAGCTAGACGGTAGGCCGGACCATCTTCGTGAAACGCCCGCGTGTCTGGCGGAGGTAGAGGACCGTCATGAAATGAGGAGACATTGCCGCCTGGAAAGACGTGTGCTGACGCAAACGAGGTGGAAGTCTTGACCCGGTGAAGGAGCAAGATTTGGTTGGCTGGAGACAGGAGAAGAACGCTGGTCATGTGTTAGCTGCATCCATCATCGGCAGCGTCCAGTTTCCGGCACTCTGAGCTCACCTGGCGCTCGGCCGCAATGGCCCTGGCGGTTTCTTCATCTTCTCCATTTGCTTCTGGTCCTTGCCAGGCAGAGCCAGGAACAGCCGCGTGCTCTGGGCAGCGGTTCGTTCAACTGCAATGCGTGTCTCGCGCGTGGCGGTCCTCCTTATCAAAGCTAGCGGACAGCAAGATGCAAATGATGCTAGCGATGAGAAGGAGCGGGATGTTCCCACCAGACAGTTGAATATGGGCACCCGGAGCCTTTGCGGTTTCAAGACCAAGATGAAGAGCGGGCACGAGACGAAACAGGTGTCGACGCACTCATTCTCTAACGTTGGCCCTCAAACTGACAAATCAGTGGTTAGGGGTTTTTGTGAAAGGCAACTGGAGACGCGGGTGACCTTGGCGCGGAGCTGAGCCGAGGTTTGTGTGCCTCCCCACATCCACCCCACTCGGCGCCGATCCACGATCCGGAAAACGGGGACCATCTGCTTCACATGGGAGGTCAGCTTTGCAGATGGGAAAGGTTTGCAATGTGAAGCATTGAGCTCTAACGTGGTTCGGCCATGTGTCTGAGGACTCGTACCTCGAGGATAGACAGTAGACGGAAACAGAAACGACCCTCACGTGTTCAAACTGGAACCCCACGATCTATCCTATCGGTATGCTCCAAAGCCATCAGCGGCCATGCATCACCTCACCATCCTCATAAACGCTTCCTCTCCTTCCCTCGTAAATTCACCCGCCACAAACAACACACACTCTTACTCTCACACCACTTCTTGACATCCACCGGCGCCACCTCCCCATCGTACCCCACCCGGTCCAGCTGCCCAGAGTTGAGCCACGCCGTCAGATCCTCCAGAACGATCGGGTCATACATCAACATTTTCTCGTGCCAGCTGGGGTTCTCCGGGTCCTTCGTCGGCAGTGCGCTGACGACCGCATCCGTGATGTACCGGAAGAGCGACACTTGTTGGCTCGTGGGGCTGGCCATCAAGGACAACTCGGTGTCTTCGGTGACTGAGAGGTCCATGGCCGGTGGAGATGAGAAGACATCGTCCTGAATGGATGCGGAGGAAGCGGGGGTTGGAGCGAAGGGATCGTCGGTATCGGAGTCGGGGATCTCAATGGTGGACTTTCCAGGGGTTTTGCGGCGCCTGGGCGTGGCTGGGGCAGATGCGAGCAGTTTAGCTGCTGTTCTGGAGACCCTAGGAGAGGACCGCGCTTTTGCCGTTGAGCGTGCCGGCGGTGACGCGACTGGATCCTTTTTGGGTCTTCCGCGGGGACGTTTCTGGACATGAGGGGCACCTTCTCCGCCCGAGTCGCTCACTGAGGCAGAATGTGACTGTTTCCTCCCATGGCTGGGAGACGCCGCCGCTCTTGTGGCGTCTTTTCTCGGCCTTCCACAAGGTCGCTTCTCACACAGCGGCGCGCTCCCGGGAATGCTGGCCGAGACACACTTGTTCCTCCCGGGTATGGTTGGCGGTGGTTGTGTCGCAGCGCCTGAAGTTGATGGCACGGGATCTTTGCTTGGTCGCCCCGTCCGCCGAGAAGGTGAGGCAGCAGTCTCGGCGGCCGTCGTCGTCGAGATGTTGGCAGAAGCCGTGTTCCCACCCAGAGTGTTATTGTTTTTGCTTTCACAGCACCGGCTCAGTAGCGCGACCATGACCTCCCGTTTCTTGACCGCTTTGAACCCGTACGAAGCGACTTCTTTGGCAAGGCGAGCATCCGTGTACAGCTCAAAATTTGATTGCGGCGGCAACTGGGGTTGCTCTTGGTGGGGGCTGCCAGACTGTGAGAGTAGAAGCTGGTGTTGTTCCTGATTACTCGGCGGTGGTTCGAAATAGGCGTCGTTTGTCGGGGTCTGCGGGTCCTGATCTCCGCATGCAGCATTCTGCGCATATTGAGTATGTGCCAAAGCTCGGGCGATGGGTGAAGACCGCGTCAAATCCAGCACAGCCGCGTCAACGAAGTCGCTATCGTCATATCTGGCTCCGGCCGCCCAGAGTCTCGGTCCCTGTCGTTTGCGGATCGTGAGGTTGCTTTTCCTGGGATTTGGGCTGGCGAAAGAATCGCCGTCCGGTCGATTCGAAGCTTTCATGGCTTCATCCAGGGCTCTGAGAAGGTCGGGGTCGTCTTCGGTCGCCAATTGGCTGGCGGTTCCAAACACAAAATCCTGCTTTGCAACTTGGCGTATGGCGCTCGCCGGCGAAAGAAGCAAGTGCTTGGGCGCCTGGTCCCTCTTCCCGGTTTGCTTCATTTCGGGCTTCGCGGGTCTTCTCATAACCTTGCCCTTCGTCCGCGCAGGCCTACCCGCTGGCTCTGCCTCTCCATTGGCGGTCTCTAGGTACCCGAGCAATGGGTCCGGCTTTGGATCGTCTGCTGAAACATCTTCGACCACTGGCAGTCGGTATGCCGCGGTTGCCAGCTCTGTGATCGTCCGTGGCTTCTTCTTCACTGCCTTGGGCTTCGTTGGGGAGGGCTCGAGACTTCTCTGCTTGCCGGCAGAAGCCACCATTTCGATGAGTTTCCGTTTCCCGAGAATGTCGGCTGCCGCTAAATGGGATGCATGGTTGACGCCGAGGTCAGCACCCGCGTTTCGGCTGTAGGTATCGTGTAGGTGTTTGAACACAACGCCGTCGGCTTGTCCTGTAGAGGAAGCGAGTTCTTGTGTCGTCGGAGAGACCGCGAGGCGCGGCGCAGGAACAGTCTCGCGTGGGGGTGTCCAGTCCATTCTCCTCATGATTGCTGGCTCAAGATTGACCGGCTCATCGTTGGTTGGGTTTGCAGCGGGTTGGCGAGGGCCCCTTGAAGCCGAAGCCTTGTGAGGAAAATGTCTGCTGACAGTCTCTGCTTTCTTCTTCTTGGTCTCCGTGTCGTTCGTCGCTAACTTCGTAACTTCTCCCTGGGGCTTGGTAGTTTGGGCCATGGCTCCGTCCTTGGTTGGCCTCGGCTTCCTCGAGACCTTCTTGGCTGGGGCATCTGCGGTCGTATTCGCCGTCAGAGTGCCACCAGTATCATCTTCTAATCTGCATTTTTGAGTCTTTCTCTTCCCTGCGATCGTTCCAGCCGCTAGTTTTTGCCCCTGTGTCCTTCCCGGTCGGTTATCCAGGGAGTCGGCGGTGAGCTCTGACGACAGCAGGTCCGTTTGATCCAGAAGCGTGTCGCTCGTTGCGTTATCGTTCGCCTTGGGCCGCCAAAGGGCTGACGCGGTCGTGAACGCGCTCGGCGCGCCTTCTGGGTCAGGCGCGGCATTGCTGCCACTGCGCAACGGAGGCTTCTTGGTCGGTTTCGGTATCAACTCGCAAATCGACGGAAAATCGGGTGAGGAGGAAATGACGACAACTGGTTCGCGGTGCGACATTTGAGCAGGAGTCGAAGAGAGCAAGCCGCGAGCAGCCATCCTCGGTCTGTCCAGCAGAAAGAAGCGAAGGAAGCCGATGCGCCCAGCGCGGCAAATCCGTGCGCAAGGAACCTTGATGAGCGGCAGCTTGGCTGTCAGAAGAGGTGCGTCTATTTCGGCGAGATGGAATCGTCAATTGTCCGGACCCCTATTTTGTTGATGAGCGGCTCTCTCGAGGCGGTGCATTGCCTGCCTCGTCAACAAACACAGCGGGAAGAGGGCACATGTTTGCTTGCGTGGGTCCTCACTCCGCGAAGATCCCGCGCGATCACCTGACTAGGAAGCATGGCCCCGCTTCTCCGATTTTGTCGCTGTCATGGCCGGGACCGCGGAGAGTCTTCCGATGCCTGGCTCGTGCACTGACCAGGCCCACAACACCCACCAAATCAGCCAAACCGAATCGAAATTCAAGACCCAGCCTTGAAATTCTGCAGTCCTGCTCATCGGCACCGCAACAAACCCCGAACCCGTCACCTGCAGCGCTCATAACAAGTCGCAAACATGGAGAACGACCGTGGCGAGATCGTCGACCTGTAAGCCCGCCCTTTCCCGAGACAAAGCCACGATTCCAGCCGGCCGGGCTTTCGCTGACTTGAAGCTTTCGTCCAGTTACGTCCCCCGCAAGTGCTCTGCGACCGGCAGAATCATCAAGGCCAAGGACCACGGCTCCTGCCAGATCACCATCGCCAAGGTCGACGAGAACGGCCGGGCCATCCAGGGCGAGAACATCATCTACGCTCTGTCGGGTTTCGTTCGGGCCATGGGTGAGAGCGACGATGCTCTGAACCGCCTTGCTCAGCGCGATGGTCTCCTCAAGAACGTCTGGAGCGCCCAGCGGTAGATTACGCCTGCTAGCGACTTTGGAGGGAGGATAGTGCGTACAGGTCGCCATTTGACCGTTTCACCCGATACTGGCGCTGACCCGATTCAGATGTGCGTTCGAAGCGACCGACACCTCGACATGACTTAGACGGATGGCTGCGGAACGGCGGTTGGGAATGGCTTTTGCGCTTCTTTTTTCGGAGATGCATTATTGCCGGTAACTTGGTGGCGTCAACGGACATTGTCTCTCGGAGCAAATACACTGGCATCGTGATCACTTCTGGCCCCAAGCGTTCTTCGGACTATCAAGCCCCCACGCCGTGACGGCAACCGGCTAGCAAAGTCTCCCCCAATCTAATCTTTGCGTTTGGGGGAGTTGGGGCTACCTCGATGGCTCTCGTGCCGCAGATCAAGTCCCAGGCCTCGAAAAAGCCGTGACGACGAAGTGGCTCGTCACGGTACAGATACGGGTCTGACATTGCCCTACAACCCCCCAGATTCCCTAAATGTCTTTAATATGGTCCAGTAGCCCTATGTCGTCTCGATACATAGTACACTGTTACAGTCTCCGGCGAAAACGGCTTCCGCTTTTTACTCTCTCTTCAACTGTCCGGAGCTCCCGGTTTGGGCCTCTTGGCGCTTACACCGTGACTGCTCCCACGGTTAAATGTTCAGCACAGTCCAGCACGGTGCGCCTTTGCCCTGCTGGATAGGTGTGACCCGGCTCCCACTAGACGCACGGGTCGGCTCCCACTAGACGCACGGGTCGGCTCCCACTAGACGCACGGGTCCGTGCGCTTACGTAAACCTGAAAACGGCTTATATAATCTACAAAATGCATCTAACGCGGCCCATTTTTGCGCCCCCTTTTCCACCACCACAGCCAACGTACCGCCCACACCACAGCCATGGCTACCTTCCCAGACAACTGCCTCCCTCCCGAAGGCTTCTTCGAGTCTCGACAGGCCTTATTCGAATCAATCAACGCGTACGCAAAGCCTCGAGGCTACGCTTTTACAACCCACAGG
>MU863688.1:42009-76172 GCA_033575675.1 Parathielavia hyrcaniae | reverse complement strand
CCCCTGCCGTTCTTCCTCGAGTTGAGTCTCCGGTAGATATCGTTGCTGGCCCTGTGGATGATGCTCCCTGCAGTCTTGTTCGCGCCTGCTCTGATCATTACTTCTACGTTCCGGGTTGTTCTTACACCGCTTGTTTGCTTCAGCCCCGAGCACTTTCCCAACAACACCCGCCCTCGCTCCCCCGACATTTCGAGCAACCCGACAACCACTCCCTAGCATGCCATCCGCCTTCAGCATACCGTTTTTTCTGCCACTAGAAGCTCTCCCGGCGCCGCTCCCGTCGATCGAAGAGATTGAGGCGCGGGAAGATCTCACACCGAAATACTACCCGGGCCAATACGTGGTCCGCGTCGGGAAGCACTACGTCGTGAAACATGGATGGTTGATCGACCCCTCCGAGGGACACAACGTGCTGTATATCCAGGAGAATACCAGCGTCCCGGTCCCCTGTGTCTAAGCCATCTACCAGCAAGAGGATGCCAAGGGTCGGACCTGCACCTACATCGTCATGGAGTATGTTGACAGCCGGGCGCTCAACGAATGCTGGGGGGCCCTGGGTGTCGAGACCATAGAAGACATTGCCTCGCAGCTGCGCGGCTACTTTGTCCAGCTCCGTGGCCTCCCTTCGCCAGATGCCCGCTTCGGCAGCCTCGAAAAAGGCCCGCTGCGTGACGGCTTGTTCATGACGGAGGATGAGCTGCCAGAGTACAGTGGCCCACTCAACAGCGAGTCCGAGGTTGTCGAGGCCCTCCTTCTCAAGTTGAAGCGAGACGCAGAGGGCTACGAGGCTGAGAGAGCGGCTTTCTACAGACGCGTGTTGCCTTGTGTCCTTCAGGGGATGGCAAGCCCACGTTCACGCACGGGGATCTCCAGACCAAGAACCTCATGCTGCGGCCCGATGGCACGGTTGTGGTCTTGGCCTGGTAAACGACGGGCTGGTATCCGCGATTTTGGGAATACGCCTTAGCCACCTTTGCCTGTGGTTTCTGGGTGGATGATTTCCACGCCTGGATACCCAAGTTTCTCGACGAGTATCTGAACGAGTATATGTGGCTGGCAACCATCCGAGGCTTTATCTGTTATTAAATAGATGGTCATGGGCCTGACCCTGTGACTTCAACACACCTTGTGAATATCGGATTGCTGTCACTTATCATTTACCTGACACGATCTCTCTCTGCAAGACGTATCGAAGTCATCTGCTTTGCGAAATGAAAGCCCCAGTGCAATTATACAGTGGGAGAATGCAAGGTTTGTCGACAGCAGCTGAAGAGGGGAATTGGCCCAGTCCGAGTCGGGCGAGTCACTTCTCTGACAGTCTGCCTCGGTGACTCAGTTGGCCAAACACAACTTGCCAAACAGAAAGAGCGAAAGTGGAATCGGATCCGTAACTACCACCTTGCCGTCAATTCTTTCACTCGCTTGAGTCAGGTTGTTTCATTTATTTCACCAAGAGTACCACCATCCATATGCTTTTCAAATACCCCTGGACGCTGACGAACTCGAATAGTTGGACGTACCTTACCTAGGCAGCATGGCCTCCGACGCTCGCAAAGCTGCCGCCGTGGATCCCTCCGCAGGTCCAACCTGATACCCGACTGCCCCGACTGAAGGTCTACAACAGCCTCACGAGAAGCAAGGATGACTTTGTCCCGGTCGATCCGACTGGCAAGGTGGTGACGGGGTACGCCTGCGGCCCGACCGTGTACGAAGACGCCCATCTCGGCCACGCCAGGAACTACGTGTCGACCGACATCATCCGGCGCATTCTGAAGGACTACTTTGGCTTCCATGTCAAGTTCGTCATGAACATAACCGACATCGACGATAAGATCATTCTCCACGCCCGCCGGCAGCACCTGCTCGCGCGCTTCAAGCAGGAGCACGTCGCCGAGGACGACTCATTGCATGTGAGCGACGCCGTCCTGGCTGAGGCCAACGCCGCATTCGGCTATTACGTTGCCAAGAATATCCCCTTGCTGCCCTCGGATACGAGTCCAGAGACCTTTTTCAAAGCGGTGGACAAGGCATACAGGGATAAGGCCGACTCTCCACCTCCAGCAGACACTGCGACGGCACAGCAGGCCCAGGCTGTCCCTACCGTAGCCGACTTGCTATTGAGAACACACATTGCAACGGTACGGTCGGCTGCCGACGCTCTGCAAGCCCCAGGCACGCTGTCCGAATTTTTCGCCAAGACGGACGACGTGCTGCTCCCGTTTCTTGACTCCCTGCACGGTGCCGCCATGGACTCCAACGAGCACCAGATCTACCTGGAGCTTACCCGCAAGCTGGAAGGCCGCTTCTTCGAGAACATGGACGCGCTCAACGTCCTGAGGCCCGACCACCTGACCCGCGTGACCGAGTACGTGCCCCAGATCGTCCGCTTCGTGGAGAGGATTGTTGCCAACGGCTTTGGGTACGCGACCCTCGACGGCTCCGTCTACTTCGACATCGACTCCTTCGAGAAGGCCGGCCACAGCTACGCCCGCCTGGAGCCGTGGAACAAGAACGACAGTGCCCTCCAGGCCGACGGCGAGGATTCCCTGTCCAGGGGCAAGTCGATGAAGCGGAGCGAAAACCATTTTGCGCTGTGGAAAGCCAGCAAGCCGGGCGAGCCCGCATGGTCGAGTCCCTGGGGCCTTGGACGGCCGAAGTGGCACATCGAGTGCTCGACCATAACCTCGGAGGTGGTTGGGAAGACGATGGACATCCACTCAGGGGGCGTCGATCTTCGCTTTCCTCACCATAACAACGAACTGGCACAATCGGAAGCTTACTGGTCGACTCCGGGCTGCCGCGTGCAGTGGACAAACTACTTTGTTCACATGGGCCAGCTGAGGTGAGGGCTATCGAATGCCTGTTCCGTCGTACAGTGGTGCTAATCAAGTACCTATGACAGGATCCGAGGGTTGAAGATGAGCAAGAGCCTCAAGAACTACACAACCATCCGGTCTGTTCTCTCCCAGAACGAGTGGAGCGCACGCTCACTCCGAATCTGCTTCCTCCTCATGCCTTGGCAGGATGGGGTCGAGGTGACGGACGAGCTCAGAAAGGCTGTGGTCGGCTGGGAAGGCAAACTCAACAATTTCTTTTTGAAGAGCCTGGACATTTGGGAGAATTCCGAGTCCCGTACCCAGGCAACAAAGCAAGAGCCTAGTACCGCCGACCAGCAATTGTTGATGGCCCTGGACAAGGCGAAAACCGACTTCGACGCAGCTCTTTGCGATTCCTTCAACACCGCCGCCGCCATGAGAATCCTCTCTGACCTCGTCACCGAGGCGAACTCGGTAGAGACCCTGTTCCCCCACACCGTCATCTCGCTCGCCCAGTGGGTAACCCGCATCGTCACCATCTTCGGGCTAGATCCCGAAGCCGACCTCAGCAACCCCGGTCGCATAGGGTGGTCCGCCCTCGACATCCCCGCGCCCGCAAAACCCTACGTCATCCCGGCATCGCAACTCCGCGACAGAATCCGCACATTGGCTTGCTCCGCCGGCCCGGTCGATCACGCGTGGCCAAACTCGCTGACGAAACCCCCTCGACCGCACCAACAGTTGAGTCCTCCTCTCAGTCTTACAACGAGGTGCTACAGCAGTTCCGTACCGACATCAAAGCCCTCGCGGCCCGGCAAGCCCCCGCCAAAGACCTACTCGCCCTGTGCGACCAGCTCCGCGACGTACACCTCTGGAACCTCGGCATCTACCTCGAAGACCGCAGTGCCCCCCTCCCCGCTCTCGTCCGGCCGCTCGACAAGCTGCTCGTCGAGGCGCGCGCCGAGCTGCTCGTCGAGGCGCGCGCCGAGCAAGAGTCGGCTGGAGCAGCCAGGGCCCAGGCCAGGCGGGAACAGGAGGCGAGGGAGGCCGAGGCGGAGAGGGAGCTGCGCGAGCGCGCTAAGGTCGATCCCGGGGTGATGTTTATGAGCTCGGGCGAGTACGTAGAGTAGAACGAGGACGGGATTCCGACTGTGGATGCTGCGGGGAATGCGGTGTCTAAGAAGAAGCGGAAGAAGTTGGTCAAGGAGTGGCTGAAGCAGAAGGCGAGGTATGAGGAGTGGCTGAGGACGCAGCAGGCGGGATAGAATTGCGTTCTTGGGTCGAGGTGCCTGGCGCGTGGCGAAGAGTGTTTTGCTTTGGAAATGTGAGTAGCGGTATGTATTTCCCGATGTTGGGGTTTCTCACCTGTTATGTATTCAAGGCTCCCTTCAAAGGTAAATTGGAACCATATGCACCTGCCCGCGTGTCACACGACTGGAGGGGATCGACAAAAAAGGGGCAGCCCACGACACCGGAGCTTCCCATTCAACTCGCATCGACGAGATCCCATTACACGAAGGGATATTCAGAGCCCACGGCGATGTCTGCGCCTGAGAGAGACAAGGATTATCATTGATTAATCACTTACGCCACCACCAACGGTCTCTCCTAACCAAGTGCCAAACCACAGAGCAGGCAAGCGGCAGCCATGACCGTCTGCACCGGGTGCGCGACCGCTCCCGCGCCCCCGCTGCTCGTCGACGTGCGGTCGGCGGGCGCGGATGCCGTCGTCGGAGGCGCGGTCCACGCCGAGGTCGAGCTCGCCACGCGGCTCGAGATGCTGCTCGCGACGGTGTCGTCGACCTGGGCCGCGCAGGGGTTGCCTTCTTGGGCCGCGTCCGCAGGCTCCACAGCGACAATACCGAGCTGGCAGTCGGCCGCCGTGTGGTTGACGGTGGCGTGGTAGAGCCCGCTGAGCTCGGGGCACTCGGGCGCCTGCGGGATGGCCACGGCCGAGATGGTCACGTTGTTGTTCTTGTTATTGCGCTCCTCCTCGGACTCGGACAGGACGTCGAACACGGACACCGTCTTCCAGACGGAGAGGTTGGGCACTTCGGGGTAGTGGAACCAGCAGGAATCGTTGCGCGCATAATAA
The DNA here is from genome assembly GCA_033575675.1 of Parathielavia hyrcaniae. Taxonomy (NCBI): domain Eukaryota; kingdom Fungi; phylum Ascomycota; class Sordariomycetes; order Sordariales; family Chaetomiaceae; genus Parathielavia; species Parathielavia hyrcaniae. The sequence continues at coordinate 71,261 of MU863688.1, read as the reverse complement.
CTCGCCGACCATTGAAAGAGATACGTCTCGCCCGGGGCCTTGGGGGAAAATGACCACGAGGTGTTCTCGTACCACGTCGACGAGTTGGTGACAGCGATGAGGTAGGCCGGGTTCCTGTCCACGGCGTCGGTGGTGTCGAACAACCCTGCGTCCAGGGTTCGGCCTCGTGTCCCGTTGGCAGGGAGAGACTGAATGTACCATGCCCACTGCATGGTCAGGTTGCCGACCGTCCAAGACCCGAAGTTCTGCACGGCGATGACCAGGGGAATGATCTCGTTTGCCTTGAATGTCTGCAGGTCTTCCATGGCGAATGTTTGCTCGAAGGGGCGAGGGAAAATGGCGTCGACTTCAAAGGGTTGGTTGATGTTGGCCGCCGGCGTCTGCTGCGAGGCTTGCGGGCTGGCGCCGGCGGCCAGTGCCAAGCCCGCAACGACGAAACTCCAAAAAGAGTGGCCCATGATAATCTGGTAACTATCTCGTGTTGATGGGCCGCCCGACAAGCGCTGAACGAGGTCTTGAGGTTGGATGGTGCACAAGCTCGAGAATTCGCCGTAGAGTAGCGGGCGGTTGGCTGAGGAGGAAGTTGACGAGAAAGGGTGCTTACCATCTGATCAGCCGCCCTCACCCTCAACGTTACATCTGCACTGCCTGGTTAGTTGTGAGGCTCATTTCGTTGGCGACCCCCAAGTCAGGCGCCAAGTCGGCACCCCCTGACATCCCGTCACCCATTCAACCACGCGTAACTCTCCACTCCAGCTCAAGTGGATCTCGTCCTCGGTCATACATAACCCGCAGCCCGGCGAGAGCCCGGGTAGGGCGGCATCCCCCTCTGAAGCCCATCAAACTATGTCCAACTGTCTCCATGCGCAAATCCCCGACTCGACCAGCTTGTCGATGTCAACGTCCTCAATCCCGTGCACGCATACTAGAGCCTTCAGCCGATACCTTGTCTCATGCGCTACCTTGACCTCTTCCAGCACAACTGGCCCGGGCATCCCATCCAGCAGGGCAAGGACATTTCCCGTGCCGAGCCCGGCTTGCGTCTGGAAGGTGAAGCCGGCAAACCCCAGCCGGGTTGTGAACAGGCTCGACAGCCCGCGGTTCCATTCGTGGAAAAGTTTGGACGCGGCGGCTACATTGTCAGCAGGGAGGCGCGTAGCATACGTGGCAGATGCCTGATCCAGCCTTGACCACAGACGGTCTGCATCGACTTGGGTGTTGTCAATGAGCATCTTCATTATTCGCTGATGTTTCTCGCGATCCTCCGCGGCGCACGAGCAACTCTCCGCTATTTCGCGATACGCCGACACCATGTCCTCCCGATGTTGCTGGTTCCAAATTCCCGGTATCGCGTCTCTGAGCGATTGGGGTTCCGCGGTTCCCTTGATATACTCGCGGCAGAGGCCTGCCATGTTGATGATGTAGGCCTGAAGCGACGCTAGTTCAGCCTCGCTTGCGGCTTCGTGAAGAGTGCTCGTGATCTGCGCATATTGCGGGACGTATCCTTCCTGGATCGGTGGTGTCTTGTTCTCGACGGTTACTGGCTCCTCGAAAGCAGTCTCATCTTCGTTTGCGTCTCGACGGTACTTGACACCGAGTATCTTGGCTCTGAGGTTGTCAAGGTCGAAGCAAGCACCCCCGTAAAAGGTTTCCGTGTCATCCGTCACTGGATGTACCAACAGTTGATTAACCCTCCGGAATAACTCGGTTTCGGATGCCACTCGCCGCGGCGCGTCCTTCCAATTGTCACAGGTGAAGTTCCAGGGCTGATGTCTGGGGATAAGCAGTGCCGAGGAGATGGCCCTTACGCCCCCAAGAAAAAACGAGGAAAATCCCGAAACCACTGGGGTGATAGGGCAGGTCAGAGGTATCGAGATCCGGCGGCCAGACGCGGTCAGCTTCAGGGGCAGGAGACAGGTCTCCGGAATGCACGTCTTTGCCGCCTCGGACAGGGCTTCCCTCGGCTGACCGTGCCGGAGAAGGGCCTGGGCTCTCCAGACCAAGCCCGCCTTTTCCACGTCGCAGCCGGCACTCTCCAGAGACATGACGGCGTCCAGGGAATCCAGGATGATGCCGGATATCCTCAGAGTACGGCCAAGGATCGCAGGGCGCCCATAGGCGTGGCCTATCCTCGGCTTGTCCCGGAAAACGCCATGGCATTCTTGAGCGGCATGCAAGAGGTGCTTGGTAACGTCCAAGGCCCAGGAAGGCGTGCCGGGTGAGCGCAGCAGCTCGTACATGGAGTACATGTGCTTGCCCTTGGTATCAAACAAGAGCAGGTGGCTCGACGCCTTGACGAAGAGCTCGTCGGCCGTGACAGAGTAGTCGGGCGCCAAAAGGTGCTTCGCGACAGGGCCCAGCATCTCCTGGAGAGCGTAGATGTAGTCGCGCGGGTCTGTACTCTCGCGGTAGTGGAATTTGCACAGCGCCGAGGAGAGCGACATACGCTGCCACTCTTCGGTACGGAGTTCCACCATCAGTTCTATCCTGAAGCGGATTCTCGACAAGGTTGCGAACTGGCCGTCGGCGCGAAAAAGGGGAACCTCGACAAGTTTCGCGCTTCTTGGGGCACTGGCAGGCAACGCCTCGTCTGCGAGGCACCGCATGAGATGCATGAACTCGCGGCGGATCTGCGGCGACGAGACGGACCGGCGCCCGCAACACCACAGATGCTCGCGCGGAGCCAGGGCAAACTCTTGGACTGTCCACACGCGAGTCCTGCACGGGCATTGTCAATAGAGGTTACGAGGAATGACAATAATCAGAGAGTTGCACGAGAGGAGTGTCGACCCACCACCACGGCCGCCTGAAAAAGGCATCGACGGCGCCCAAGAACCGTGCGGGTTCAACCCCATAGAGCTGCATCCGTCCTAGGATGTGTCTCCTCAACTCGTCGCGGTAGGCACTATCCGCTCCGTCGTCGTCGTCGTCTGAATCCACCGCCAGAGCTGATGTAGACACCACATCACGCTCGAGGTACTGCATGACCAGGTCGCTATCGTCCTCCTCACGACCCAGGAAAATGACAACATCGGCGGCGTTTCGGTAGATGTCGCCCATCATGGCAACCTGGGCCGACTTTTCCGCATCGTCGGACTGGTTGATGCAGGTGGCGTCTACCCATAAGACGCGGGGGACCTGCTCACGTCGCAGGCAACGGAGTGCCTCGGCCAGGTTCGCCGAGACGTTGAAAGGCTCGCCGCCCGCCGTGATGCACACGTCGGCCTCGCGGGAGCCCCAAACGTAGGACAGTGCTTCGTACTGGGAGCAGCCTCGATCCGCGACAAACAGCTGGACGGTGATCGGATCGTCGGGGGAACCGGGCTGAAGCTCAACGAGCCGTAGTTGAGACGACGGGTCACCAAACGGAAGCGATGAGTAGATGGGGTGCCCGGTGTCTCCTGACAGTTGCTGGCCATGGTCGGGTTCGGTTTTCGCCGAAGAGCACGACGGGCCCGGGAATGCCACAGCGGGACTTGGTTGGCCGAGTGCAAGTTGCATAAAGTGATGCGCGATGCCGAGGACGCGGGCGCCGCAATCGATCTTGGCTGGGTCAAGCTCGCCATCGTCGCCCATGGCAGCAAAGATCTCCTGCGGAAGAGCATCGTGCTGGACTTGGTTCTCGGTTAGCCTCGTCGCCCGCCTGCTCGCCGCTCTGAGACGCACCTTCTGATGGAAACCGGTCTCTCAAGGTCCAGAAATACCTCCGCAGGTGTTGCGCCCAGTTCTGGACAGCACGGTCAGAGAAACCGACGTCCATCCCGCAAGACTTGCGGCACGGCTAGCAATAGCCAGTCGTATGACAGTTGAGAAAAACGGGTGCGCAGGCACCGAAGAGATGGGCAAGTGCTTGTCGTTTGATCCTGCTTATATATTGTACAGACGTATGTCCCTGTGCGCCGAGCCTGCGGGTTGGGACATGTGCATGCACCGCCCCATTCCATGGTCTCTTGGCGGGGGTCAACGAAGCTGCCGATGCAGCCGGCTTAGGTGGGTTCCTATCCCGCCCGTAGAAGGAAGCGCCGGGCCTGAACGGTTATGTAAAGGAGCCGTCTCGCCGCGACATGTAGACCGCATCCTCGCCATACTCAGTGAGCTTCTCCGCCAAGGCTGCATCCGCCTTTTCTGGCACGAATCCAAAACGAGCCCAGAACGGCACGGTCCCGTAGACGGATACCAAGCATGTGGTCTGGTAGTTGTGACGTCGGGCAACGTTGAGGAGCATCCGGATTGCCTCTGCTGCGAGACCTTCCCCGCGAAAGCCGGGGAGGATGGCAATGTCGTGGATGTAGTACTGGTCTGCAGCTGGCGCGATCTCTCCGAGCGGGCTGTCTAAGGCGGGCGGCTGGCGAGCGCGGATGGGATGCGAGATAGCATAGCCGCAGAGTTTGGAGTCGTCGGGCCGCACGAGTCCGAGGCAGCCTTCTGGAAAGAGCTTGACACGCTCGGCGAAGACGTCAATGCTCTCGGGCAGATCGGGGTGGACTTGGTCGGCGATCTCGAGAAGAGCCTGAAGAGATCCGATCTGATCGCTCGAGAGGCGCGTCCAGACAGCCATGGTCAGTCGCGTCTCGTGCTTCTTCTGCTGGAACCAGGTAGGCCTGGAGCCTGTGCTAACTCGGGCGTTGTTGGATAATTGGCAGTGCTGATGACTGATGTTGGATGATGCCGGACATTGAGTCATTGACAACCCAGCGGCAAGTTCAAGGATGTGCTATTTCGAGTGTTTCGCGTCGCTTAATTTTAGCGAACTTGCTTTTGGCGAAAACGAAATCTCGAAACTGACTTGAAATTGGTGCGTGAGAAACCCATGCTGGATGGAGATGGAAGACACGGATGAAAACTCGGGCGGCACTTTCCTTCACGGTCCGGAGCTTGGCGTGGGTCTCTTCGGTCCGGGACTCTGGTAATCCTGCAACCCAAAGAGACTAAACCTTTTCCGTTCCTCGATATGAATCCTTCCTCAGCTTATCATCCCATATCTTCCCATCTCACTTTCCTTGTCAAGTTCACAGCCCGTTCACCCGAACTCCTGTAACGATCCAATTACCGCCTGACCTCACACGTTGACACGCATTGAAACCCATCAAGATGCCACCCCAAGACGAACCCACCACAGAGCCCACCCCAACCGAAGCCGCCCCCCTCATCCCCCCGGCAGGAACCGCAATCACCAGCAGCGTCGTCCCCGACACCTCGACCAGCCCAGAGCCCCTAACCATCGTCGTAGCCTCGCAGAACCCGGTCAAGATCCGCGCCGCGCACAACGCTTTCATTCGCATGTTCCCCCCGCCCACGGGCACCAGCACGACCGTCTCGACCAGCATCTTCCCCCTGCGGCTCGCCAGCGGCGAGGACACCATCGTGACCACCAGCGCCGGCACCACCACCCCGGGCTGGCACGCCGTGCGGGGCGTGTCGGTCCCCTCGGGCGTGCCCGACCAGCCCGTCTCGGACGCCGAGACGCTGCTCGGGGCGCGCAACCGCGCCGAGCGGGCCCGGGAGCGGGAGCCCGAGGCGGACTACTGGGTGGGGATCGAAGGCGGGGTGGATTTCGATCCCGAGGACGCGGCCGAAGAGGTGATGCGGTCGTTTGCGTGGGTTGTCGTGCTGGGCCGGGACGCCGCGGACTCCAAGTCGGAAGGGGGGAGGATGGTGCTGGGCAAAGCGCGCACGGCGACGTATTACCTCCCGCGGGAGACGTCGCGGCTGGTGAAGGGGGGGATGGAGCTGGGGCATGCGGATGAGGTCGTCTTCGGGGGGCGCAACTCCAAGCAGAAGAATGGCTCGGTTGGCCTGCTGACGGGGGATGTGATTGACCGCGGGGGATACTATGAGGAGGCCGCGGTGCTGGCCCTTATTCCGTTTAGAAACCCTGGCTTGACCTTCTGAAATGCTATCGGGTTAGAATTCACAGCGGCGGAGAGGGTCCACAGTGACGTTGTTAGTGCATTGCTGATTAATGTGAGAAAAGCAGTTGGAGCAGCCACATCGCACTCTCGGCTTGATTATGCTCAGCACTGCCGGCGCCGGCGCCACCAAAATCCTGACCGAAAGCCCAGTATAGCCAAGAGCGGTGTGCCTCCAGCTGCAGAGCCAACGCGGGCGTAATTCAGTCGGTATGACGTGAAGCCAAAGATCTTACAACATGGCATCCGCTTCCTATGCAGCAAAATCCATCCTGTATCCGGTCGCTACTGCAAAAGCCGACCCGTCTTCTCAGACTTGCTCTAGATCTGGATCACATCCCGCAGAAATGCTTTTAGAAGCTCATCAGATCTGCCACAAGTATCAGTCACAGAAACCACCCAAGAGTCACGCCACCCCAGAGCGCACTTACCTCTCCCAAACAGCCCCCTCTTCGCCCAATCCATGGCCATCAGCATCCTCGTCCTAAAACTGACGCTCTGCGCAAAGTAAATACTCCTCCAAGCATACACCGCCCACAGCCCGCCGGCAACACCCCTCCCCTGCCCGAGATCAAACACGGCCGAGTTCCCGATGTACGCCAGGCTGCCCAGATGCTTGTACTCAAACGCCCGGTACACGGCGGCATCCAGGTCCCCGTCGACAATGTCGTTGGCCTGCAGCCCGGGCGTGGCGCGGGCCAGCTTGTTGAACTTGTTAGCGAGGTACTGGCCCTGCTGGTGGGCGCGCTGGGCCGTCGCCGGCAGGGAAGTCAGCTTGTTGTCGATCTGCTTGAGCAGCTCGCGCAGCTCGCCAAAGTCGAGCGTGCCCGACTGGTCGCGGTCGTACTCGGCAAAGAGCTTGTCGAGGCGCTTGAGGTGGCCCACGGCCTGCGGGAAGCGCTTCTTGACTTGCTCGGCGACGCGGCGCCAGTCCTCGAAGCGCAGCTGCAGGTTCTCCGGGTCTGACCCGTGCTTCCACGCCAGGCTGCGGAGGAAGGTGACAATGTGGTCTGCCACGTTGTTCTGTACCGTCGCGCAGTCGCCAATGGCGTAGACGTCGCCCAGCGGGGTGCCGTTGACGCGGAGGTGCGTGTCCGTCTCGAGCGCGTGGCGGTTATTCTGGGCTGAGCCAAGCTTCTTGGCGATGCGCTTGCAGAACTCGTTCTGCGAGACGCCAGTAGACCAGAGGCAGAAACCCATGGGGAGCTCCTTGGAGACGATGTTGCCATTTCCGTCCTTTTGGGTGAAGACGATCGAGTCCTCGCGGACCTCGCTCACGCGCGAGTTGGTCAGCACCTCGACCTGGTCGCGAGCGAACCGGTTCTCGGCGTACTCGGAGAGCGACTCGTCATACGTGTTGAGGATGTGGTCGCGGCTCTGGATGAGGTGGACCGAGATCTCGTTGCGCAGGAGCCGGGGGAACAGCTCGGTGAGATCCTCGTTGAGCAAGTCGAAGAGCTCGGCAGCAAACTCAACCCCGGTGGGACCGCCGCCGCACACAACAAACGACAAAAGGCGCTTCCGATCGTCGTCGGTCGTCGTCGGGAGGCAGGCCAGCTCCAAGTTGGCGATGATACTGTTACGAATCTCGCGCGCGTCGTTGATGTCCTTGAGGAAGTGGCAATGCTGAAGTCCCTTGACGCCGTGCGGGTTGGTGACCGACCCGACCGCGATCACCAGCTTGTCGTACGGCACGTAGAACCTCTGTTCCTGGCCGTGGCAGTCGATCTGGGACACCTCGATCAGGCGCGACGAAAAGTCGACGTCCTCGGCCCGGGCGCGGAGAAAGTGGCCGCCAACGCCGTGTATGATCCTCCTGATGGGCTCCACCAGCGCCCTCAGTCCTAGAGTGCCCACGGTCGCGGAGGGAAGCATGGGCGTAAACAAGAAGTAGTTCGTCGGGGAGATGATGGTGACGTGGTAGTTCTCGGGCTGCAGCTCTTTCATGAGCGCGACGCCGCCCCAGCCGCCTCCGAGAACGACAATCCTCGGCTTTTCCTTTTGCCTGCGCATCTCCTCGCTGTCGTCATCGTCGAGGAAGCTTTCGAGGATCGGGAGATTCTTGGGGCCGCCGCGCCGGGGACTGAGGGCGAGGGCCGAAACGTCGAGGTCGACCTGGCTAGAGTGCTGCCGGTAAGTCGACGCGTCGTAGAGGAAGAAACCCACGACCCCGGCGCCGAGTACCAGCATCGAGGTGCCGAATACAGCAGCGGCGCGGTAGCCAAAGTTTAGAAACCTGGAAGTGCGTTGCGGGAGGGGTTTGCCCGACAATTGGCGCGCGAGCACCAAGCGGGGGCTGAGAATGCGCCTCCAGGGGCTCCCTGTCCCAACCGCGCCATTGCCCCGCGGTGTTCGCCCGGACCGAGAAGTCGATTTGGTGAATAATGGCTGGATTTGGGTCCTGCTCAATTGGCGGGTCGTCAAGTTCGTACCTCGATAGCGCCCAGCCTGTCGAGCTGCCCGGGTGCTGAGCATGGCGATGGCGAATCTGGAAGAAGTGGTGACCCGACGGTGATAAAGAATGCTGCGATAAGGAGTAGGTCCACAGCAAGGATAATGGTAGGACAAAGAGAACTGATACAAAAAAGGGGGGGGTTACTAGGAAAGATCACGCAATTGAAGCGAAGAGAGAAATATGCAGGTATATCTGTGGGAAAACGAGTGTGCAATGTGGCTTGAGGAGAATGGCGGGAGAGAGAACCAACACAGGAGCTACGTCAGTGACTGCTCAGGTAGTAGTTGCAGCTGCAGCATGCATGGGTCTGACGTTCTGACTCAGCACCTTGGCTCACCGTCCATCTACCACTCCTACACTGTACGATTTTGGTGTGGCTTCAGTCTCATCTGAAATAGTAAGGGTGACAGTTCACACTGTGTCGTACCGCTCGCCTGGGCCGATGGACAGGATTCGGGACAACCGTGCCACTCTGGCTCTTTTTGGAGTTGAACCGGGAGGTAACAACATCGGAGATTCCTGTGGAATATCTCCAAGCAAACGGCAAAAGTGGCTCGCCTGCAAAGCCCTCATCCAGTGGAGAACGGATTCGAGATATATCCAGGACACATCGACGGAGATGAAAACGCCAGGCCATGCAAAACCCCGTCCTCCAACCCTATAAGGCTCTTCTTGATATCCTGACCTCCTCCCAACGGAAGGCAATCCGTGAACACATCCACCACCCTCAACACCGGAAATACCTCCTCTCAACCCACCGCTCCTCCACATCCTGCACCACCTGCCCCACGACTACTGTAATCTCAGGGAACACCTTGGTCAGCCGATGCAAGCCCAGCCTGCCGGCGCTGTACGTCACCAGCACGATCCGCTCGGCCTTAACCCCGTGGTCGACGAGCACCTGCACCGCCATGAGGGCCGACCCGCCGCTGCTCATCTGCGCGTCGAGCAGCAGCACCGCCTCGTGCGAGGCCATGTCGTCGGGGAGCACGAGGTAGTGCAACTCGGGCTCGCCCGTGCGCACGTTGCTCTGGATGAGCACCCGGCCCGTCTTGCAGTCGGTGAGGCACCGGTGGAGGCCCGCTTCCAGGGCCGCGCCGCCGCGCAGGACGATGACGGCCGACACTTGGCCCTTGGGGCGCAGGCCCGGGTACGTCTGGCCGTTCGGGGTCGGGATGGCGGAGGGTGTGAAGGGGATCTTGTTGAAGGCTCTGGTGGGTTTGGAAGAGGTAGGTCAGTTCCCTGTTTTATCCTGCCGGGTTTGGAGAGGGGTGGGGGACGTACTGCTCCACGAGCAGGGCGCTCAGACGGTCAAAGTAAAAGATAAAATCCTCGCTCGAGGTGTCGATGTTGTGGATGATGGTGTTCATGCCGCGCATCTGGGATGTCTGGCTCATCACAACCACATTGTCTGAGACTGGCTCAGATTGAGCCCCGATCTCTAACCGGGTAAGTGCGGCGCGGTGATGGGTTGACTTCTCGAGCAGCTTCTGCTGGATGAACTGGACAACCATGGCTGCTAGGGTCAGACTGTCGCCCACGTTCGCGTTGTTGGCGGTTCACCTACACATGGCTACGTGGTTCTCAACGCCTCGAGGGACGATGATATCGGCCACGTTTCGCTGAGGGTTGACGTACTGCAGACAAATGGTTAGCTCATCAGTCTTGGCGGAGAGCAGGAGAGACTTGCCTTCTCAAAGTTGGGCTTGACAAACGTAAACCATTGCTTCAAGATGCCCTCAATGTCTCGACCACGGTCCCTTTGATCGCGCAATACTTCCGCCATGTTAGCGCTTGGTGCTGAAGCTGAAGTCTACATGCACGTACTCCTTCTTGAAAGACAGGTATCAGCATCCGCCTCGCAGAATATCTGGTCCGTCGTCAGCCGTGGGAAGCGTGGTGCGGAGACGCAGTTTTGTTCACCTTCATGTCCAACAGCTCCAGGACTCGCGGGTCATAAAGAGCAAAGATGCCCTCGAGGATAAGGACGTGTGGCGAGTATATCGACGTTGTTCGGCCTAGGCGCGCATGCTTCTCAAACGAATATACGGGGATCTCGGCACGTTTCCTACAATGGGCGGCCCCATCCGAGTCAGCTCCCGGTTGGCTGGCCGCGTTTGCATGCGCCTGTCCTGTGCTTACCCGGCCTTGAGATCACGTAACCGTTCTACCAGAACATCGAAGTCTATCGCCTGCGGTGACAATGAGCAGGGCGAACTGGGTTCTCGGGGTTCGCTCGGGCTTACATCTGGCGCGTCGAAGTCGAACTCATTCCGAAACGCCTTTTTTGAGGACTCTGGATCCAAACTCTTGTAGAAAGAGTCCTACTTGTAGAAAAGGAAACCGCCAGTAAGCCTGTGCTTGGTGACTCGCCAGGTCCGAGTCGTCCATCGACTTACAATGGACAGGATGACGACCCACGGCAGGTTGAGCTTTTTCACAATGGCGTGGGACAGCGTCGACTTGCCCGAGCCAGAGCTGCCGGCGATACCGATGATACTGACATCGGCCCAGGGCGGCGCATAATGAGCCCGCGTTGCGATGGTGCCATCTGTCTCGGGTCCGCTGTTTGCCGCGCCGTTGAAGACGGCTGCCGACTCGACGACCACGGAAGCCGGCATTTGTATGGGTATGTGCTGAGGTTGGACGCAGCCCGGTCTGAGTGAAAAGACGAGAATGAGGGGCAGTCTTCTTATCTTTCTGTCAGTCGTTGATCATGGTAAGGAGCGAATAAGGAAGGTAGGTAAGCTGAGAGAGAAAAAGAATTATCGCAGTCCATCTGCGTTTTATCGCCTCTCCACGCACGAGGCTAGGACCCCCTTTCGACGTCGACAGTTCGTGCCTTGTCTGATTTGTCCCAGCGCAAAGCCGGGCGCATGGATATGAGGCGACGAATCTTCCCTTTTAGGGTTATCTGAGTCGCGGCAGGGCACATTCCAGGCGGGCCGGCTTGCCCACTGCCAGGTGCCCAGCTTGCCCTGCGGCCCGTCACCGTCTGGCATGACATCCCGCCAAGCTGGGTGATCCACAACGAGGCAGGAGCTTTGACCGCTTAGTCCCTGAAGTTTTGGTTGACGACCAGCTTCTTCAAGAATCCCTCCACTTCTCGAGTCCACTCCCGCTTCCAGTTTTTCCTTCATTTCTCATCCTACCACAACTCCCGCGCGCCTACCCTGGGTTTGGGCACGTCCAAACACCAATGTGAGGCATATCGCGTCCCCGAAACGAGGCTTATGTCCAACTGGAGAGCAGTTGTTGAACGTGCGGGCGGACTCGACTTTGATTCGGCGTCCCGGGACCTCGCCCAGCTGCGCGAGGCTCTGGACCGGATGGTATGTTGCCTGGTGCGGTTCTCGGCAGCGAGGGACTTGGATGCTGACCGTCGTGCTCGGTGCAGAACTCCCTGATGTCGGCGGCGACTCCCTCTCAACAACATGGCTTCGAGAAGCGGGTCGCCGAACTCAAGGCCCCGAAGAAGTAAGCGCGTTCACCTGCCTCCCCGTCTTGCCCTTGACACGCCCGACACCCGACCCGGCAGAATGATGATCGCATATCAATGGGAATCTCTCTGAAAATTTCGTGTAGAGAAACTCTGCAATACTCGTTATACCCTGATTGCCTTACCCCCATCTCGCTTCCGCTGCTCATTCCATGCCCTGGCGTCATGCTGACTTCGGAGCCAGGGATGTTAATGCTCTCATTCTCGACTACTTGACGATGGAAGGGTACCCAAAGGCGGCCGCCAAGTTCTGTAAGGAGGCGAATTTGCAGCCGCAGCAGCCGGACCCTTCCATCCACAGCCGGCAGGACATCCAGCAAGCCATCCACAGCGGCAACATCGAGACGGCCATCTCGGCCCTGAACAAGCTTGACCCAGAGGTATGGTTAATTTTTTCTTCTCTTTCGAGCATCTTTTGTTGCCATGATTAGAACAAGAGTTTCAACATGCACCACGCATAGGCTTCGGCCCGTGATGAGACACAACCACTTTTGATATGAGCTACCCAGTTCATCCCGCTCCTTCATTTCTGCCGTTTCCGATCGAGCCGTGGGCTAACACCGGCAACACCAGATCCTCGACACAAACCCGGAGCTGCACTTTTCGCTCCTCCGGCTGCAACTTGTCGAGCTGATCCGGCAGTGCGGTAGCGGGGACGTCACGCCGGCGCTGGAGTTCGCCTCCAAGAAACTGGCTCCGCGGGCGGCGACAAACCGTGACTTCCTCAACGACCTCGAGCAGACTATGTCGTTGGTCATCTTCTCGCACGACAGCCTCAGGCCCGAGCTCAGGGCGCTGCTGAGCTCGGACCTGCGGCGGACGACGGCGTCCAAGGTCAACGAGGCGGTGCTGCTGCGGCAAACCCAGCGCAGGGAGGCTGCCATACGCCAGCTGGTGCGCATGCGCGCCTGGGCCGAGACGTCGGCGCGCGGCAAGAATAAGGACCTGCCTGAGTCGCTCCAGCTCGGCCTGAATGCCGACAGCGCCGAGTACGGTGAGAGTAGCCACGAGGCGATGATTACGACATGATAGATGAGGTTGTTGTGATGGCGTTTGGACATTCGGGCGTGGGTCTGTAGTTGGGCGTTTGGGATGGGCACCGCTGGTGGGACCGGGATTTGGTCACCGCCGCGGGGTGGGTATTGGGACATTATCTGGGCGTTAGCGTGACAGCCTTGTCAGATACGATGATTTGGAATGGATACATGTAGTGTGTGGCCTCGTAGCTGTTTCATGAGACATTGTCAGGGTTCTATAGAGGAATGAATAGAACTGCCGCGTGTTCTGCCAATGAATCCCGAGTTGTTGAACATTCTATGAGCCGGAGTCTCGCCCTCGCCATTCTATGTACACCAACCCGCCCGTTCGACTGCCAAGCCCGCCTACCTACTTGGTCCGGATGTGCTTGAGCTTGCCGGGCGAATAGAGGAAGTTGTTGGCGTAGGCCTTGGGCGTAAACTTGCGCTCGTTTGGCTCTTGCACAAAGTACTCGTAGCCCTGCTTCTCGGCGAAGGCGATGGCCTCCTCCTTTGTCCTGAACTTCAGGGCCGTGCCCTGCATCTGGTCGCCCGACGACTGCCACCCCATCAGCGGGTTCTCCCAGCGGTGTCCCTTGGGCAGCACGTCCCAGTCCATGCGCCACCGCTTGCCGAGATTGTCGCCTGATTGCGTGGCGGGTTTGCTGGGTTTGAAGATTCTGCCAAAGTGAAAACCGAGTGTGAGTTAAGGGTGGCTCTTATGAACACGGGGGGATGGGACAAGTTGGAGGGGGCGGGCGTATGTACCGGACTGTTCTTGCTTGGAGCTCGATCGGGGCGCCGGACATGACTGCTGCGGGAAGCATGCCCTCCTCGCTGCCGTTTTGAATGCGCTTGGGGACCGGGGTGAAGGTGCTGGAAGATGCAAATGTCAGTCCCTGCCCTGCCTATCGGTTGTTGGGGGTTCGCTCGCGGGAGCTGGGTAGTGCGTACGATGTGGCGATGTCAATGGGGACGTTATAATCGGGAGCGTTTCGCGGCAGCGTGGCCATTGGCGAGAGCTCCTTCTTCGCCTCGTCCCCTTTGGCCGACACTTCGGTTGTCTTTGCACTCGAGCTCTCGTAGCGGCGTGCGGCGGGCAGGATGCTGGTTGCGCGGGCGTGCGACGCACTGCGCAGCAGCCGCGCTGCCGAGGCAGTTGGTCGTAATGAGGACATGGCTGTCGACACCTCTTCTAAATTCGGAGAGATTGTGAATGGGAATTGGCGATTGTGAGCAACCTAGGGTATGGCAGCTGCATCAAGCTGCCCTTGTTCGTGGTGAGGCGATTCAATTCGAGACAGCAGCTGGATGGAGTCGTTCATTGCGGGTGGGCCCCACAGCACGCTCGTGATTGGTCCGCCGGGAACAACCGCGCAGGAAGTTCAACCTCTGGCGGTTTTCCCGCTCAATCCAGTCCCGACTTAACAGCTCAATTCCGTTCAACGACCTCCGCCCCAATTGAGTCGGACCTGCGATTCGAGTAGCTGAAGTTTTGTCCTCCTCGTTCTTCTCGGCCCTCCATCAACGAGTTTGCAAGCGCGCGACGCACTTCGCCAATATGAGCTTCGTCACACGCAGGGCGCTTTCGACGCTCATCCCGCCCAAGGTAGGCCGCCGTGAGCGCACGGAGAGGGCTTGGATGTCCGCTGACTGTTGCATCTAGGTCGCTTCCCCGAAGGTACGTGTCTGCGGTCGGTTCGCGCCCTGGATTAGCCCCTCGGCTGCCCGAACTTGGAGGAGCATTTGGAGCTTGAGCAATGTTGCCAGGCGCCCGAGTATGGGAGGACGAGACTGCTGCCATGGCAGGAATTTGGTGCTAGCAGAATAAGATCAGGAAGAGATTGGGAGGAGCTGCCGGCTAACCCAGAGAACGCAGGCCATCGGCGCTGCCCCGGATGCTCTCCGCATGCAGCGCGTTGTCAACTTCTACGAGAAGCTCCCCCGCGGGGCGGCTCCCGACGTCAAGCCTACCGGCATCCTCGGCAGGTACCAGGCCAAGCACTTTGGCAAGAACCCGACGGCGAAGCGTATGTGGCCGATTTTCTCGAGATCCAGAATGGGAGGGACACCCTGCTGACCTTGCTATAGCTATCGTCCACGCCATCGTCTTCCTCCTCGTTGTCGGCTACGCTCAGAACTACTACTTCCATCTCCGTAAGCTGTGACTCAACGGAAAGCCATAATGTGGTGTTAACTTGTATCTCAGGTCACCACAAGAACAATGCCCACTAAGAGGGGTCAGCGGAGAGCGTCCTTAGCTGGCAATGACCCAGGCGTGTACATAAACTGTTTCCAAAAGACAGGGCGCCTAGCACGCACTGCAACAGAGTTCTCTTTTTGTCGTTTCTCTTTACAATCCCAGCTTGCAACGCGGATGTCTCGTTGGAACCAGACCAAGACTTGGAGCCATGGCAGCTCTAATCTCAGCAATGGATGTCTCGGTCGGTGTGAGGCTCTGTCGAGCCCTGGGAATAACATGGAACAGGAGCTTCAGTTTGGACTAGGGGAATAGGCGTGAGTCGCCAAAATGTTTAAGTGACCATTCTTCAGTACGGAAACCAAGTTGGAGCGGCTTGCCTTAGTGACGGGACGGATTCGGGGACCACAGCAAAAGAAATAAGATGCAAGTGACGATTTATCTCTTGACGGTGCCTGTTTGCGCAGACCAAGGTGTTCAGATTTTGAAACATTAATGAGTCCAAACCGCGTCAGCTCTCAATCTCCGTTTGCTCCATCCAGCTCCGTGTACGACGAGACTTCGAGGGTTCGGCTCCAAACGTCAAAGTCTCGCTGTCAGGGTTGTGTGGGGCCAAACTGCGAGAGGCTAATCCCGAAACAGTTCTCACCCAGCTCTACCCTTGCCAAGTGCCAGCCGTTTCCGAGTCGTCAGCCAGGTCAGTCGGCGAAAAGATCAAGCCAGCCAGCCAGCCGCAATCGCCTCAGTCTCTCACCCTCCTCGCAACCTCCTTACCACCCCCAATTTCCGAAAGACCGCCCTTTCCCTTGTCCTTCCCACAACACCGAAACCAGAGGTAGCCCAAACCTCGGTCCCTGCAAAAGAACCAAGGGAGAAGAAGGTAAGGAAGGCGATCCACTTTTTGCGCGTTGCACAGCCAAGTCTGCGCCAGCCATCGACATTCTGGCCAGGCGAGAATCAGCATTCACACCTCTTCTTTCTCCTCATCTCTGCGCTTCCTTGCTATAGATAGAGGTTGCTGACTCGATATCGCAAGTTTACACTAGACTTCATCGCAGCTAGCTCCCCGATACCCCACGACCCGGTGACGCGCAATTCGGTCAATACCTCGCCGTTCGATCGCCAACGATACCCGACAACCGTAGGATGGCAACTGAGTCACCCAAGGAGCGATCCGATGAAGCTACTCTGACTTCAGCAACCGAGCTCGTGAGCTTCCTCTGCTCTTCGCCCGCCTCGCGTTCCTTGTCGCTGACCACAGATGTCGCGCCCCGCCCACAGACCATCAGCATCGACACCGACTCGAAAAATGTCGACTCCGACCGACCGCACGTAAACAGCGATGCCCCCGCTTCCGTCACGGACGAGTTCGAGAACAAGCATATTACCGACATCGTTGACGATCTGGTGAACTCAACAGAAGTTAGCATTAGTGGAGGATCCGACAACGAGGCCGCCAGATCTGATGCTTCCAAGAGCAAGGATGACCACAAGTCCCGCGCTTCTTCGGGTCTGAAGAAGTTTTCCTCGTTCAAGCCCATCAATGTTAACAAGACTTTCCTCACGGCCAAGGCCTCTGCTCCCGGAGCGCAGGCCAAGGCGCCCGAGAAGACGGCCCCGACCACCTCCGCAACGCCTGCCGCTTCCACCGGTGCGGCGGCATCTACCCGGCCCAGGCTAGTGGCCAAGGCCGGCAGCGGCCTGATTGCCAAGGGGTCCGGGGCGAACGACGGGAAGCCGGTTCCTGATGGGAGCGCCGTTTGGAACAAGAACCGACGTGAGCCATCAACCGCTCTGCCGCTGCGCTGTTCCATGTTCATTTCGTTGCCGAAAGCTGACATTCTCCACAGCTGTCCCTCCCCCGGAACCCAAGAAATATACCGACGAGGAGCTCAAGAAATACGGCATTCACATGGCGACGCGGCTCCAGACCGACGACGCAAGAGGGAGCCAGTCCAACTGGGCCGACATAGACGACGACGACGAGGACTGGGTCCCAGAAACGATTACGTGGAAGGACGGAACCAAGGTCACTATTGCCCCTGCCGAAGAGCAACCGCCGCCCGCGCCAGAACCCGCCGCACCTCCGACAGCAGTGGAGACCGAGCCAGCAGAGAAGGCCAAGCCGCCCACTCCCAGCCCCTCCCCAGCGGTCAAAACCGGTGTTCTTGCATCCGGAAAGGGGCTTGTTCTGAAGGGTGCCCCTGAGAAGCCGACCCTGGTTGCGAAGCCGCCCCCGCCGCCCACGCCAGCAAAATCACCTTGGGCACCCCTCCCGAAAATCGACAAGGTCTCCCCGGTTGCGGCGGATGCGCCGACCCAGGCTGGACCAGGTTTCCCTCCGAGAAACCCCCCGACTCAACAAACTAATGCCCCACCGCCGCCCAAGGAGATTGCGGCAGACGACTTCAGCCGAGGAGCCGCTTGGCGGGATGGTGCCTCGGGCGCCAACAGGGAGCTTTTCAACTCGCAATCGGGCCGCTATGAGCCCGTGTTTGACCGCCGCGGTCCGATGCGCCAGGAGCCACCGTCGCACGGCCGACAGCCGGCCGTATTGCAGCGAGGAGGGCTACCCCATGAGCAACAAGGGGCGATTGAGCCGCCCGGCTCTTTCCAGGCCGGCAGGAACAACGAGCAACAGGGCCCCTATGGGCGGAGACGCGGATCTTCCAATGTCAGTGGTGGTAGCGGTAGCTGGCAGCGACTCAAAGGTCTCGAGCACCCTCTCCCTCCTCTGGAGCTCATCAATGCTCGTCGCGCATCCCAGACCGGCGCAAGCGACAGCCCCGTTTCGCCGAGGAACTTCTCCCCGTCCGGTGTCCAGGGCGGACCGCGACAGGGCCAGCCATGGCAGCCCAGGCCTTCTCCCGGCACAGTTCACGCGACTCCCTATCCGACCGGAGGAACAGCTCCGGATGGGCGTGTCATGCCGCCCCCCGCTCAGCCGCCATCCAGCGCCACCGTTGTCGAAGATGAGTTCGAGTTGCAGAAGAGACTGATGCGTGAGCGTCGGGAGCTCGCCATGAGGCGCCGTCAGGAAGAAGAAGCGCGAGAAGAGGCGGCGCGCAGGGAACGGATCCGCTTGAAGCTGGAGGCACTGGGGCCTCCCCCGGAGTCTAACAGCGCTAAGAAAGCCGCAGCGAAAGAGCAACCGGCGACACCCACACAAATTCAGACCCGTGAGAAGGGTACCTCTGAGCAGCCGGCGGCAGCAGACTCGCAGGAAGCTGGGAAGGATGTGTCTATTGCGGCATTTGCGTCTGAGTCGGCCAAGCCAACCCCGCAGCCGAATGAACTCCCAGCACAACCCCTGCCACAGCTCGACGGCGTCGACTCTCAATCTCAGCAACCCAGCGGCAGCCATGCCCACTCGTGGGCGCCAGCGGCACGACCGCCCGATCGGCAGCCGGCAGGCTGGGGCCTGCACCCTTCTAAGAACGTATGGGCCGCGCCAACTAACAACCGGAGCCTAGGGAACGGCACTTTTGCCGCCGATATTGGGGCTCCGCAACTTCCAGCCGGGCCGGGGCCCATTGCTCCCCCAAGCAGCGCCCGCGCTGGACCGCCTGTCTGGCAACCGCCTATTGGTCCTCCGAGACAAACGCTCAGGGGCACGGCAGAGCGCGAGCGTGAGACCAAGGACAATGCTTGGGCCGCCGCTGTGCGTCTGAACGATGACAACTTTGCCGAAATGCTCAACACCGAATACGAGGAGCGCCAGCGTCGTCTTCAAGCGGAAGGTCGTTCGCTGGCGGATATCCAGCCTGCCATTAAAGAAACATGGCGCCCAGTCAAGCTCGACGATAACGGCGTGCGCACCGAGTCTGCCACGAAGCAGACCCTCCAGATTGGCCAGGAAAACCCATGGGCGGCTGCCGCCGAGTCCAAGTCCGTACCGCCGCCGCAAGCGCCCTCGGTGTCGAGCGGCGCACCGTCCGAATACAGCCAATTTGCTCAAGGCGCAGTGCCCACCCGCGAGCTGGCGGCATCGGCGCCCATGATCGGCGCAAAGACGGCGACAGCGCAACAAGGCAGGGGCTCGCGCTTCTTTCCGTCCCGAGATATCCGTCAAGAGACGAGCCGTGATGTCCGGACAGAAACAAACTCGGAAGCGCTGCGGCACAAATCTCCATCGCCCCCTCCCCCGGATATGGATGGCCATCCCGCCTTCGATGGCGATGCTACCAACCCACATGTCTCATTGCCGCGGCCGCAACCTGTTGTTCGGCTCCCTCCTTCGGCAGGGAAGGAGACGCAGGCAGATTCCAACAGAACCTCCGCCGGTGGGTCGAGGTCGCAGGGACCTAACTTTGCCTGGGCAGCGCAAGCAGCCTACAAGGAGCCGGACAATGCGCCTAGGGGACCGGCTCACAAAACGGACAGCACGTGGCAAGCCAAGATCGACAGCCTCCTGGGCGGGCGGAAGGTACATCCGCCCAGGGCTGCCGGGACTGACAGTCGCGTTTCTCATGCACACCACGAAACCCCTTCTCCTGGGACCCAGACCTTCCTCCCGGGAATCGATGGGTCGGTCACATCGAAGGTGATGGACGAGGAGTGCTTCGAGGAGCAGGAAATGGGGTCGACACCGCCCATCAGGCTGCCTAAGACGATACCGGAGATGGCGTGGCAGCCCAGCCCGCCCCCGAAGCCGCTGCACAAGAAGCTCTTTCCCGTCGTCGTCAGCGTGGATCCGATCAGCTTCCCCGTCGACGTTTCCGGGGCCGGGACGGTGTGGCGCGTCAGGATCCCCGGCACCGAGTGCAAGACCATCACCATCCCGTTTGGCCGCACGCGCAGCAACCCGCGTCGTGGAGGAGGACCGCGAGGTGGGCGGCATCCCTCGTCGGTCCAGCATAGGCCGGGCAAGGCGGGCCGCGACACGTCGTCGTCGTCGTACTCGGCGGGGCACGGAGGCAACGCCACCACCGGGCCCGGTACTGGTACCTCGCAGGGGAGGAGCCACCGGGGCGGCTATCGTGGTCGCAGCGACAACTGGTCGCGCAGTGCGACGGCGCACATCCAGACTTGACACGGCTCGCGATAAGCGGACGACGGGGAGTCTGTCTTGTTGCTGAGGACTTGAGGTGGGGGTTGTGGCTGTGTGTATGAGACGCATTCGACCCGTCATTCCACTAAGCGGCAGGGTCGTGTGAGGTGACGGCAACACATCGAATCTGCGGAATGACGGCGGCTGTCGGACTACGAACTATTTATCGCTCAGAGCGCAGCAGCAGCAGTGTACAAGTTCGAGTTTTTCACGTCTGTGTTTCTTTTTTTCGGGCGGCATGCCGGCCTGTCGTCGCTTGCGGCAATGCATGGTCTGTCTCATCCTTCGTCCAGGGAATTATTGAAGTGTTGAGGGGGATACGGAGATGAGCCTACCTATGTCAGAATAGGTTCACCTTTCTGCCCTGGTGTGGCGCGGTCTGGAAAACATACCAGGCAGCGCAGGCTTTCTTCCCATTTCTGAATGGGTGGTAATTCGGGGTCATGATGAATAGAACAGGCAGATGAGACGGGACTCGGAACCTGGAATGGGACGACGAATGAGGTGGGACAGAGCATGACATGGGGCAGGGAGAGGGTATCCTCTCCACTGTTTGGCTCGTGGATTTTGCTGCAGCGGCTGGGAGGGCAATGGCCAGGAATAGCGATTTCACATGACCGGGGGGACATACGCGTGGATGTCTCTCTCCTGTGAACAGAGGAGCAACTGAACCTAAAGGATGGATGCCATGTTCGTTAAACCAAGTGAAGCGGAGGGGTGGATGGATGGCCTCTTGAGTGCTTGCAGTGACAAAGGATGATTGATAAATGGGCATGAAAAACAGTCTCTCTCGAGGGCAGAAAATATATTCATGATTCAGTGTGGCCGAGTCTCTGGTGGTTTCAGGTTAGATGTCACTGGTCAGTGGTCTGCCTGACTGCCTTTCGGTCGTGCCCTCGATTAGCGATACACCGAAACATGTAACGTACCTAAGGTGCCTAGTGTTGCTCTCCCCCTACCTAGTCTGGTTGTTAGTGCGAGCTGTTGCCAATCCAATGAGTGCGACCTATCTGGGTACCCGTGGGTAATTCCCGGGCCTGGGGTTGTCGGCTGCTAGGTACTCAGGCGGTCTTGACCTCTGGTGAGCTACAGGAGGCATATACGGTATGTAAGTGGTGATACAGTTGACACCGGCCTGGAATTTTGGTTTGGTATTGAATACTAAATTTGATAAAACATAAAACGTCCCATTTTGAAATGGTTGGGTGCTTGATAGTATTTGGTGGGTGCTTGCCAGACATTCCTATCATCATTCCACCGCCAACTCACGCAAAACACCTCAGCGTCCAGCCCGGTCATTCTAGTCCCGGCAAGATTCAATTCTTGGGCTTCTTTTCGGACGGCTCCGTCTCAAGGACGGCCACGCTGAGGTTTGGCATGGAGAACTTGAAGCTGCCGTCCTTGCCGGCCGCGAGGTGCTGCTTGGTGGTCTTGACCACGTTGACGCCGGTGAAGGGGTCGTTGTAGCCGTAGGGGTCGGCCGGCCCCGTGAGCAGGGTGAGCTCGGCCTGGGTGCCGGCCTTGACGCCGTCGAACTTGAGCGAGACGGGCACGTCGGCGCCGGCCGTCGAGTTGTAGACGGCGCCCTTGAAGATGAAGGTTCCTTTGTCTTGGTTCTTGCCCGTTACGTAGTACAGCGGGTCGTAGCTCGCCGAGGCCGGCAGCGTGTGCGTCATCAGGTGGCCGGCGAACAGCTGGGAGCAGAGGGTGGTCAGTTTCTAGGATGCAAAGTAATGCTTTGGCTGTCTACGTACCTCCCACGTGTACCAGCTCGTCGACTTGGTCGTCTTGGCCGGGTCAGCAGCGAAGTGGATCATGGTGACGGCCCATTGCCATCGGTCGAGGCTGCGGAGGATAGGGGCCTTTGTTAGATAATTATTAGCAGGGATGTCCTCCAACGTTGGCCAGCAGGGCGCAGGTCGGGTAAACATACATAGCACGAGCCAATGATTCTATCCGTGTTGCGTTCGTATCCGATCATGGAGACGGCTTCGCCCACGGTGCCGATCCAGAAGGGGTATGCCATGAGCTCAGGGCCGTCCCACCCAGCACCGCCGTTCGGGTGAACTGCAGCCGCCTCGCCTAGGCACGGGAATCAAAACGGGTCAGCATGCTCCTGGCAGATACATGATACATGTTGAGGCGCGCTCGGGGACCCACCGATGATGTGTGTGACCGGGGTCTGGTCAAAGAGGTCGAACTGGTCGACCAGGGAGTTCGGGGTCGCATAGACGTGGTAGTCGCCGAGGCCCGGCGCCGGGATGTTGTGGCCGTCAAAGACAGAGCCGGAGGAGAGGACGTGGATGTGGGGATACCTGACTCGGATGGCCTCGAAGAACATGGGGAACCGGTAGTCCTGATATGTCTGCCAGCCAACTTCGCCTCCGGCCAACCAGTCCTCGTTGCCGACTTGGACGAACTGTAACTTGAAAGGAGCAGGGTGGCCGAGCGCCGCGCGCACCGAACCCCATTTTGTGTCGGCCGCTCCGCTGATGAACTCAACCTCGTCGAGAGCATCGTCGATGAAGGGCTGGAGCTTTTCCTTGGGCACGATGTCGCCGTTGAGCGCGAGACCCGAGTAGACGGCGAGCACTGTTTTCGGCGCCGTGTTGATTAGTCTATGTCCTGTCTCGGGTAATGATTATCAAATCAAGCCTCACCGATCTCCAGGTTCATATCCTCGGAAAGCTCCAGGTACTCCATCAGGCCCAGGCCGTTGGTCTGCGGGTAGCCCCAAACATTGGGGTAACCGGGACGGTCCTTGAGCGGTCCGAGGGTCTCCTTCCAATCCCATCGGGTCGTGTTGGTCAAGCCCTCGAGCATGTTGCCGCCCGGGATACGAAGGAGAGTCTGCGGACAGGGGCCGTCAGCTGCTGAAAGCACAGGATTGCAGGGGTCTGCCCGTGACGTACCGGGTGGAAGCTCTCGATGGCCTCGGCAAGGTCGATTCGGAGACCGTTCTTGCGGCCCCTGTAGGTCGGCGGGAAGAGACTGATCAGATTGAAGTCCAGCGATCCGGCCTTGGCACCCTGCGCTACATTAGCAATCGTTCTCGGACCTGGCGTTTGTATGCTGCCAACTTACGGCGGCATCGAAGGTCAGAATGAAGGTGTTATTTGCATTTGGCGCGTCCTTTGTCGGGACCAGCTGGTAGGTGTGCTCAGTCCACTCGGACGAGGTGGCCTTGGACTCCACCTCGGTGCTGCCGAACACCTCTCCGGTGAGATTGGACTGCAGGGACGCTGTGAAGGAGCCCTCGTAGTCACCCTTGACCCAGAATGAGCCGGTGTAGGTCTGCTTCTTGACGTTCATGCCCCAGTAGCCGTCGTTTGAGAAGCCGACCTGGCCGGCCGACGAGTCGGCAGCGACGTTCATCGAGTACTGCAGCGCGCTGGAGAGGAGCTGATCGAGAACATTGAGGGAGAGCGAAGCGCCGTTGACAGGAGACCAGGCGTCCAGGCTCGCGGGGTGGAATTCGATGTTCTGAAAGGCGCGGTTGCGAATCAGCTCGGCGTAGAGGCCGCCGTCGCCCGAGTTGCTGATGTCCTCGTGGAGGAAGCCATACTGGTGCGTCGAGGTCGCGTTTCCCCCATGGGACTCGACCTTGATCTTGACGGGCTTGGGAGTACACTTGGCCGAAACCACGGGCAGAACGGCTGCGGCCACAACTGCCCAGCTGAGCTTCACCATTGCAGCGAGCGAGCGAGTGTATACGACGCGGGAGGTCGTTGCTGGTATCGCCCTGGGAATTGGCGCCACGGCCAGAAGGCTTCCCAGCGGGCGGGCAACGTCGTGTTATAAGTATAACGTTCTGCTCATCGCCGTTCCTCCTCCCCTCGCGCAGTGGATAGACTTGCCGCATCCCCCAACCCCCTGCCGCGTCGTCGTAGTTGCCGAAATACATACCGGAGGCATCTCAACGTTCCCAATCAGCAACTGGCTGGCTCATACAGCCCGGACGGCACGAGCATCGGCAGATCTGAGGTTGCAGCAGGCGGGGAAGATCTACGATGTCGCATCCCGGCTAAATGCCAAATATCTCCTCATAGACAGCATCGACATTATCATGATAACTGGCGAACCTGGTTCCTGGGAACCCGGATATTTGGAGACATCCCGAGTCCACTGCCACCACATGGGTAAGCAGACACTCTTTGTACAAAGATATTACGCTTACCTATCCCTGGGCTCAATTCCGTTGGTCTTGTGCATGTGACCCAGGCTAAGCCTTCGAGGTTGGCAGGTTAGCGGATGGAATTAAAAAGCGTGTCTGTGGTAGCAGTCGGGTGGATGTCTCCAAATACCCGCCCGGGTTTGGTTCCTAGCGCCAGGGAAATATGGGAGAATATGCGCACCTATCGGAAGGAACCGCTGCCGTGCGCGTGGCCACTTAGGCGAACAGACGGCTTGCTCGACTGGTACACCTTGTGTCAACTGGATGGATGAGCTGCTATGGCAGGTTGTGCGAGAAAGGTGGAATTTCAGGATGCTATTCGTTCAGTTCCTCTCACTAGTGGAGTTGACGGATATCCAACCTCCAAGCAGATCCAAGCACCGAGTGATTACTCTCAGTATCCGACCCAGTCCGAAGCGCCATCAATGCTCGCAAAAATTGAATGTTTGCTAGAGGACGACGATGATTAGCTCCAATTCCCTCACAAGCAAGTGTCGCATAGCCACCCCAGTCACGTACCTCGTCAAAGTAGTCGGTCAGAGTCTCGTTGAGCCCGCCGCGCTCGTCCATCAGCTGCTCGCGCAGTTGCACGGCGCGGTCCCACGAGACAGGGAAGTCGTCGACCATGGAGACGGTCATATCGACCAGCTCGTTGGGTAGCGCCGACAGGGCGCCCTGCCGGCGGAGCTCGTCGGCCCACCAGTCGCGGCGCTGGGGCGGCACGTGGGCGGACGAGAGGATGGGGCGGTGCGGGTCGACGAGGAACATGGCGAGGATCTTGCGGTGGCCGGGCCGGGTCTTGTCCTGCAGCGTAAAGGGCTGGACCTGGTGCTGCAGGCAGTTGGGGAACACGAGCAGGCGCCCCTCGCGCGTCAGCACCTGGCCCAGGTCCTGCACGGCCGACTCCTCCTGGCGCACGCCGAAGTAGCTCTCGAGAGAGTCGTACTCGTTCTGCTCGGGCATCATGGAGACCTCCTCGACGTCCATGGCTTGGCGGAAGGCCAGGTGGCTGTCGGTGACGTTGTCCTGGTCGTAGTAGTAGATAGCCGAGGCACAGATCATCTCATTCAGGGTGCCCTCGACGTGCCACGTGCCGCCTTCGTAGGCCGGGTTGTCGGGGGTCAGGTAGATGGTGGCCAGCTTGAAGATGATCTGCAGGCCGTCCGGGAAGTCGTTGCGCAGGCTGACGGTGTTGTTGCGCCCGGCGAGCACCTTGGCCTGGGGTATGTAGTCCCGCGGCTCGCGGTACATGAGGATGCGATTGTCCCGCTTCCAGCCGTAGTAGTGTCCATCCCATTGCCACTCGTCGTCATCGTCGTCATCGTCGTCATCGTCGTCATCGTCGTCGCTGTTGCCGCGGTCATCGTACGTTTCGGCGATGGGATCCCACAGTGACTTGGGACCGGTGCGTCCGGGGATGTGGTATTTGAGACCTGGTGGGAAGATGTAGTCGCCGGACCCGGTGTATGAAATATCGAAGCGGCGGCCGTCAACAAAGCCGCTCAGCGCGTCTTCCCAGAGGGGAATGGTGGCGGCGACGATGCGCTCCAGAGTGGCATACAGTGCTTTATGCTCAACGGGGTGCAGGTTGTTGATGTAGCTGGTGATCTTTGCGCTTCCGTTGGCTGCCAGCTCGACCTGGGCCGGTAGCCATTGGAAAGAACCCCATAGACTGGGTGGTGGCTGACTCCATTGGGGTGCAGGGCGTGCCGGTGGGGTGTAAGGGGGAAGGACGACACCCTTGCCTGTGTAGGCGACACAGTCACCGAGCGGAACAGTACCCTCCTCCAGCGCGCGCGTGAGTCCCCAGACGATGGGAAACAGAGAGGGGTGGACAAGATCGAGGACCGTGCCCTCCTGGTGAGGATGCCAGTCCTTCTGGTGGTCGGGAACGTCCTCTAGAGGCTTGACAAGGGCTCGCAGCTCATCTTGTAGCTCGGTGGAGATGGCACGGTCCGACTTGACGACGGTCAGCTCCGAGTCCATGACTCTGACGAAGCCCATCTGCTTAAACTGCTCGCTCTTGTCGCGCAACTCGGCGACGCACTACTAACAAAGCAGGTAAGCCAAGATCACGTTTATTGCAGAGGGTTTCTCGGAGAGCATCACAAAGTCAAACATCTGCTGGGAGAGGTAGACGTCGCCGCCCAGGGCCGCGGGCCGGACTTCGGCTTCGGCGCGCCAGCGAGACACGATGTCTTGATCAAAAACCTTGACTTCCCAGTCGGGCTTGTCGGTGATCTTGGTGATGAAGTCGAGCATGCGCTGTTCCCGGAGCGTCACCCCGTTGCTGACCCACGGGTTGTCGCCGACGGCGAGGGGAAATGTGTTGCGTAGCTTGTCTTCGTGGTCAACTGGCAGGCCAAGCCCGGGGAATCGTTTGGACGTCGAGGCAGCCATGATGATGATGAAGTTGAGGATTTAATCACCAATAATCGCGTCAATTTCAAGAGTCAAGAGAGAAATTGAGAAAGCCAAAGCTTGGGCCTTCATGAAGTCTTTTGAGAGTTCTTGGCATTTTGCGGCTAGATTAGGCAACTTGCTTAGACAGCTTGGGCAGCAGCTCGTCTGGGGCTAGAAAACCCCACCCAACCAGGCAACCACGTGCAACCCTCTCTGAAAATCATTATTATTATTATTCCTACACCGCTATGCCCTGGGGGCGTGCCGGACCTTCAACTATTTACTATACACGAAAACCACACCCTTGCAGGCCGGATGAAAACCCCATATCGAAAAATCAGGAAACGATCAGTGACTGAGCCTGCAAATACAAAAAGAGAAGGCCTCCTGGCCTTCGAAGGAGGGGGCGTCAGACCTCTCTGAATTTTGCAAACGCGACCAACATCATCTCGCGATCCCAGAAACACAGGTTGACAGTTGGCACCGGTTGGGGATTATTCTGGATAAACAGTTGCATATTGCGCGAATAAAACCATCGACCTTCGCTACCCAAGGTAGGTAAGTGCCAACTTCTCCCGACCCCATTCCAAACCAAACCTGTAACGGTCCCAGGTGTATATTGCAACAAGCTGGTGACGACTCTACGAGTACACTAAGCTTGGGGAAGAAAAGGAAAGACAAGACGTTCTGGCAGTTTGGAGGCTGCTTTATCGTTGAGTGAAGTGGCTCGAGCGCATTGCTAGAATGTTCGGTGTGCTGTGGGGCGTCTGGGAATAGCTTCATCCAGAGGTCAGGGTTGGCTGAGGGTTACCGAGGCCCAGCTCGGGCACAGCCCGTTACAATACCCTCCTCTCCTCCTCGAGGCGTCGTTAGTCCCTGACCCTCCTATGAGCGGCTTCGAACTGGGCGAGAGCATGTGTCCGTAAGAAGTTCTTGAGGGGTTCCCATGTCGGCTGGGGGTAGCCTGTCCACTTGACTAAGAGCTGTTTGCCTCTCCCCCTTCTTCTGACCTCGAGGATCTCCTCAATCGGGTATAGTCTAGCCTCGTCCTCGTCGATGCCCTCTGTGATCTTTCCGTGTTCTGTCTCGAACCTGTTCAGAGCCTCTGTGTCCAGGACGGCGCTCAATGGCTCCCAGGTCGGTTGGGCATAGCCTGCCCACTTCACCAGTACTTGGTGGCCTCTCCCCCTTCTTCTTGCCTCGAGGATCTCTTCCACAAACCATTCTTGCTCGCCAGTGTCTTCAGCGATAACAGCTGGGGGGTGTGTGTCGTCCTGAACTTGTGATGGCAAGGGGTCATCAGCGGCCCTTCTCAACATGGACACGTGAAAAACGGGTGAATCCCCGGTGGGGTGTTCAGTCGGTAGGAGTGCGAGCTGATCACTTCGGTCACTTCGTATTTGGCGTTGAGCCAGTCTAGCTTTTTCGACGGTCTGTTGGTCTTACGTTCTTCAACCTGAGCCAGACCCTGTCTCCCACATGAGACTGCTCCGCAGCCTGCCGACCCCGGTTGGCATACTCCTCTTGTCGCTCCTGTGCGGAGGCCATTGCTGCTTGGGCGAACTCTGTGGCCTCTCTCAACCGAGCCACAAAGGCCTCTCCTCTTGCTACTGGCGACTGGCCCTCTATGCGGAGGAGTTCCTCTTCGCCACCGTCGGCGAGAGCGCTCAGGAGGTCGACGTGATACCCGTGTGTTGCAAAGAATGGGCTGACCCCTGTTGACGTCGCATCTCGGTTGTTGATGGCTAGCATCGCAATCGGAAGCAGGTCGGCCCAGTCGTCTTGCCAATACGTAGTGTAGCAACGGAGGTAATGCTCGACCACCTGGTTCATCCGTTCTGTTGCTCCGTCCGTCTCTGGATGGTATGCGGTCGACAATCGTCGAGTGATTCTGAGTAGTTCGCAGATCCGTTTCCACATCAAGCTCACGAACTGCGGCCCTCGGTCTGAAACGATTGCGCGCGGGAGGCCATGATGTCGTATCACGGAGACCACCAAGCGTTCCGCTACGGCCTCCGTAGTGATTGAATCCATCGATTCGAAAATCACGCTCTTGAACAACCTATCCGTGACCACCATGATGTTCGTCGCTCGGTCTGGACCGGAGGGAGGCAAGTCGGTGATGAAGTCGATCGATAGTTCAGACCACATCCGTTCGGGGATGGGCAAGGGCTTCAATAGTCCCCGTTTCTTCTCTCGCCACACTGCTGCTCTCCCGCAAACGTTGCAGTTTCGGATGAACTTCCGAACGTCTTGACTGAGTCCTGGCCACGTGTACCTCCGACTGATCAGGGACTTGGTCAGATCTCTTCCTGGGTGTCCGGCGAGAGTTGAGTCGTGAGTCTCCTGGATTATTCGTGTGCGTAGGGGCTCCAAGTAGGGGATCCAAATGCGGTCTCGCCAACAGAGTCGTTTTCCCTCGTCGATGGAGCACTCCGCCATTGAGATTGGTAACCCCCACTGACTTGGAAGCTGGCGCTCACCGTCGAGAACCATCTTGCGGATGAGCCAATAACGGTTGTTCGCGTCAAGTGCTTGATCCCAGA
>MU863688.1:0-33412 GCA_033575675.1 Parathielavia hyrcaniae | reverse complement strand
CATCGGGGACCCTGGGGGCATCAGGGAAAGCCGTAGGGAGCCGATCCATAGAAATATAGGGCAGCTGTACCCCGGGGAGGTCGAAAACAGGTTTGCAAGGGCTCTTGGCAGTAAATATGGGGTTGAAGCTAAGTTGGTTGATGGATCATGGTGTTCCAGGCACAGCCTGTGGTTCAGGTGCTGGGGAAGTCGAGATGACCCGATAAGATAACGTGCAATTTGGCTGTGTACCTTTTGTGATCCCCTAACATTAAGTTCCGACGTGGGCCTGGACGCCCCACTTTCCACGGCCCGTCGAGACATTCCCACTGCTCTGCTAGACAGGCCCCATTTTTACCACCTGAGTGGGTCTGCCACAGACTCCAAAGCGAACGCAAACGGAGCGCCATCAGCCAGCCACCCGAGCCCGCCTTCGAAGCATCAGCCTGGCAACTTTGTCTTTCATCTGCTGAAACTGGCACGAGGCCGTCGTCAGGGTGCTGCTTAGCACGGGCGAGGACAATGTCAATGCGAAAGACAACTCTGGCCGGATCGTCGTGCAGAGAATTGCGGCCGTCGTCGTCGTCGTCGTCTACACTTGCGATTGGCTCTCCCGGGGGGGTGGGCAAAGCCTTGCCCGCACAGTATCTTTCGCACTTCCAGCTGAGGTCCAAGCGCAACAGGTCCCGCGACGGAGAAACCTGTCGCTTGACCCTAGTCCGGAGAGCGCCAGGCTGCCGCATCCGACGCAAGTGGAGAGCTCCGCAGATTCCTAACCTCGTGTCGCCTAGCTGGGCCGTTCTTCCACCGTTCAACAACGTCAACAAGTTGAACAGAACTCGGTCAACTGAACCACTTTAAACCCCTCCATTTGCATTCAGTTTTATTTGCCAATATCTTCGTATTCTTCCACCTTCGTGGTACCAACAGCTTATTTCGAAGAGAGCAGGCCTTTTCGGCTCCAACACAACACTCCGGTCCGCGATCACAAAACGCAATGACCGCAAGGCGCATATTTGTCAGCATCTCACCCAAGAGCCCTTTCTGGTTTCTTGCCTGCGAATCGGCCGAGGCACTCGTGGATCTTGCACTGGGTTTGGTCAAGAAGAAGGGGCTGGTCGAGCCTGACGACGAGTGCGACCCCAGGTTCCTAGTGGAGGAGAGATGGGGCCTGCGGACACACATCGTCTTCGACATCAATCACCGGGATTATGACTCCAACACGGCGCACCTTCCGCGCCAGATCAACAACCTGCCTGTTGCCATCGTGTCTCTCAACCGCACCGAGAGCGTGCAGACAGCTAGCAAGCTGCTGGAGGACAAAATCAACAGCGAGGTTCGCAAAATCCATGGAGCGCATGCTGTTGGAATTGAGCCGCCATTTATTGTCGACCACACCGAGGGAAAGATACCATGTTACCCCAATCCGCGCTCTGCGTTGGCTCAGCCCCGGGCAGGCGAGTGACATCTGGGAGGGTACATTCCACTCTCAGAAGAAACTCTCCATATCCTCTTGCATTAGAGTATGTGCCCTTTTCCTTCTTCCCCCCCGAGTCCTCCGAAATCACCTCCCCTTACGGCGGTGTCGGATACGCGCAAGGCCCGCAAGTGCCACTGACAACCGTCAGGGTCGATCCGGCTGAGCCTATGGGATGGAACGTGTGGCAAGGCGCGGTGCAGTTGTCCATCACTACAGCATTGCAATTGCTGCACACGGTCCGCGTCCAGTGACACATGGCGATGGTTTCTGGGTCTCTGGCAATTGTTTCTTTAGCTGCGTTCTTGCGGGGGGCGTTGGGCAGCTCACCTGGGCGTGAGAGCGGGGTCGGTCGTTATCCGGAACAAGTATGGGGGCTGCTGCTGGTTCGAGCTGCTCTCAGACGCGAGATGCACTTCCCCTTCCACGTAATATCTGGGGGAAAGCCCTCAATCATTGAGGCGATGGAATTGTTGGATTTATAGAATGAGCTGTAGCCGAGTACCTGCCCAAGTAGACGTCTTTGTAACTGGTACATACTAAGCCGCTACAAATGTGGGAGGTTTGCCTCTCGTAAACATCCTCCAGTTCGTCAACATGGAAGTCATCTGCAGAGACAAGTCGCGAGTGGGCAACGGTGATCCAGGGCATCAATGCTACCGGCTGGGCGATCCCGCCGTCCATCATCGTCAAGGGCAAGCATCACCTCTCCTCTTGGTACGAAAACAGCCCATTGCCGAACGACTGGGTCATTGCAACATCCGAAAACGGTTGGACAACCAACGAGAGAGGCCTGGAATGGAATCAGCATTTCGACAAGTCTACCAAAGCTCGAACGGTTGGGGTTTATCGCCTCCTTGTCCTCGACGGCCATGACAGCCACTACTCGACCGACTTTGAGCTCTACTGCAAAGAGAACAACATCATCACACTCTGCATGCCCCCCCACTCGTCTCACATCCTCCAGCCGCTTGATGTTGGGTGTTTTAGCCCGCTCAAGACGGCATACGGCAAACAGATCGAGGGTATGATGCGGGCAGGCATAACCCACATCACCAAGGAGGACTTCTTTTCCGCGTTCTACACAGCTTTCCAGGCCGCTATAACGCCTGAGAACATTCAAGGAGGTTTTCGAGGTGCCGGACTTGCCCCCTTCGATCCCGAGAAGGTGATCTCCCAGCTCGACATCCGTCTCAAGACGCCAACCCCCTCGAACTCGCGGCCCGGCAGCGCCCACACCTGGGTTTCCAAGACCCCAAACAACCCAACCGAAGCCTCCACGCAGTCCACCCTCATCAATAATCGCATTCCGCGGCATCAAAATAGCTCTCCGACTGAGATTTTGAGAGCGGTTGACATCTTTGTGAAAGGGACGACCAAGGTTATGCATCAATTGGCATTGTTGAAAGTAGAGAACCAAAGTCTCCGAGCAGCTAATGAGGCACTAAGCAAGCGTCGGAGGGCTAAAAAACAACGACTCCGACAAGGAGGATCGCTTACTGTACAAGATGCACAGAACTTGCAAAGTCAGAGAGAGGTTGAAGTGCAGATAAAGGAGGAAATACCGGAGGGTAGTGGTCGGAGGCCGAGGGTTGACGCGCGCGCGGCGCTGTGGCACCTGCGGCGAACCTGGCCCCAATGCGCGTACCTATCAGATAGTTGTAGAACGTCTGAGGAGAACGATTCTGAGTAGTTCCTTTGGTTTTGAGTTGTTTTGGTGGAATTAATGTAGATTTAGTTGAGAGGGTGTGTTTTCGTGTGACGTTCGCTTGTCTGACATTCGCGTATCAACTACGTTATACTTGTCGAGTTCCACGCTAACAAACCACGGGGGGCGCACAGACCACCCTATCCACTCTCTCAAAGCTTCCGAACGCCCAACTCCCACGCAGCTCGAAACTGCCTCCTCCCATCGTCAACGGCCATAGCTTTCCCGCCGGCTTCGCGCGACGCCGACTTGGCGTCCTCCGATCCAACCACCCCGACCCCGAAGTTGACTGTTAACAATGTTCTTGGATTCAGCGACGCGGAGCTCGTACAGTACATGAAGCAAAATCGCCGGGATAATGGCGGGCTTGATCTCGAGTTCGACGGCTGGGAGAATCTGGCCGGGGAGCAACGCGACCAGCTGGCTCAGCGCTTGAAGTACTTTCATGTACCGTAATAGCGTCTTGTCCTCCAGCTTTTAACAGCGGCGTAGGGCCAGTGCGCTTCAAGACAACGACGACACGCAATCCCGCCCGGTCGACTTGGATATGGTCGCCGCACGACTCCGCGAAATCTCCGACAACCAAGACGCGCTGCCGCCAGATGCACCCCCATTACCGCCCTCCGAGAGAATCTCTACTCCCCTATGCGACGAGGTCGTTGAGACAAGGGCTTCCCAGACGATAGCATACCACGAGCTGGTCAAGAACGGCGGCCGGTTACTCTATCCCATCAGTCTTCTGGAGGCGGTGCTGAACAATCCCGAAGGATATGCCGAGATGCTGCTGCCATGGCAACCAACCCAACCCCAAGCATACCCGTATGGGACGTTTCCCACGAGCAACGGACGAGGTGGAAAGCCTTCCGCAATTGGCAGAAATACAACCGAGGTATCTACGATGAGGACGAGGAGTTTGCTGCGTACTTTGAGGAGGCTTGGCGCAGCATGGAAGAGAGACAAGCCAACATGAGCAAATCCAGACGGCGAGACATGGAGTTGGAGGAGAGACGCCGCATTGAAAGCCTTCGTGCTGAGTTCAAGAAAAACCAGGAGGAAAAGGGCCTTGATGATGGTGACGCAGGATTTCTGGCGTTTGCCGAGGAGGAGGAGCGGCGAAGCATAGAGGCCGGACATTGGTGGTCGAGCATGACAAAGGGACAATATCGACGGTCGCGCAGAGTCGGGTTCAATCATGATCAGTCCTGGCGCTACAAAGAGTACTACTTGTGGTTGAGGGAGGATAACGGCCGGGGCGGGTTTCCCGAATATGTCGCTGAGGCCAAGCGCCGCCTCGCGCGACACGGCTTCACACGAACCTTCCAGCTCGACAAAGACCCAGCCCAACAAGACAAGCTAACGACATGGATCGAATACCTCAATTACGAGTACTCATGGCACGATCGGTACGAGCGTTCCATCGAGAGGCTGCAACCAAAGTGCGACGAAGCCTGGGAGAAGCTGGTGGACTCGGGGGTGCTGCGGCCGGGGGAGACGTACGAGTCCGTGCGCACAGTCGAAGCTGCCTTTCGGCGTGAGGACGAAAAGGACCGGGCCAAGAAGGCTGTGGCATCCGCCGAAGCGGTCGGCAAGGCAGCCGTGTTGGAGACAGAGAGAGCCGTGGCCGGGCGCTCAAGGTTCACCAAGTAAGAGCGCATTGAGAGACTAGCAGCAGCCCACTCCAAACTAGTCTCCGCGAAGGAGGCGCTCCGGATGCTCGAGCGGCGAAGCGATCTCATCATAAACTTCATTCGAGGAAACTGGGACTTACCAAAGCAGAAGAACAATCTACACCGCCAGCGTCGCCTGCTGCAATGGATCCTCGAGCAGGTGCCCCTGATTGAAGCCGAGTTGAACGAGCCCAAGGTAGCCGAAGGCGGCTCGGGCGCTGACGCGGCGGGAAGAGAAGCAGGCTCCATCAGGACGCCGAAGCCACGGATGACTCGAAGCCTACGAAGCGGAAGAGGGGTGAACCCAGCGCGGTCGCGTATGATATGGTATCGTCGGTCCGAGCAACAAGATCGCTGAAGCACGGCCATGGTGATGAACGGCCTCCGAAGCGGCTCCGCAAGAACGCCCAGCACTCCGCGTCTCATAGCGCCGTGGGAACCAGCGAGATTCCCAAGGATCGCCCGTCACGACGCATAGAGACGTCTCAATCCCGGGCGATCCCGCGGCAGCCGGTGCTCAAGAATAGCCCCGACGCCGATGCGAGGACCCTCGCGGGTAGACGCTGTCGCGGGCCTCCAAGGGCGGGCACGGGGCCATCGTTCAGCTTCGCCGAAGCGCTCGCATTGCGGCTCGCCAAGGCCCTTCTGTCACCGCCGTTGAGCCTCCGCGTGCCGCTGACGGTGCACCACGACGGTCCCGGCGGAAGGCCTTACAAGAACGTTCGCCTTCATCCGCCGGCTCGCGAGGGCTTCAACCAAAGTCTCTCACGACGAAGATGTCCAGGGGGAAGAGGCGCAAGACGCGGCGATGAGATGGGGCTGGCACTCTGGCAGCTTTGGCACAGCCCAGGAATGTCATCTGCATTACACGACTACGAAGCACGCATCTCTGAATGCTGGAAAGGAGGTCCGCCTAGATTGCTTGTTTAGCCGCAGGAATCATAGACAGAGGTGAGCACTCTCCAAAGGACAGAGGCGAATGAAACGACCAGTGTGCATGCTTGACCGGAGACAGGATCCAGCCTGGGGTATTCCGTTTCTGCCTGTCTGCCTGCGTTTGGTTGTGATGGCTCGTTGCCAAAGGCTTCCCTGCACGTCTGGCTGCTGCGTAAAAAGGGGGTAAGGACGAGATCGACGCCCTGCTACCTAGACAACGATCAGAAACTAAGATGGGTTTCCACCACAGGACTAACCAGCCGATCCCGGTGATGGTTTCGGTCTTGCAGGGCGGCCAGATAACCTGGAGGTGGGAGCAGATAGAGGGGGCGGTACTTTGGAGTTAGTCCGAGTCTTGTGACCTTGAATGGCGAGATGATCACTCTTGCGGAGCTTGCCCGATCACGTCACAATCGTTGTTGTTGACGCGACTTGACAGGCCTCAGGCCCCCACATGATGGCAAGGCGAGGTCGGAACGGCTGGATGGTGGCCATCACGCAATAGCTTCATTCCGAGAAGGAATCATACCCACTCATTCGCCAACCTCCGGCTCTCTGAAGTTGATGCATGCATGGTGTATAGTACTTCCATGGCCTTGCACGTTGCGGGACAGACCAGGGCTTCAAGGGGCACAATATTAGTGGTTCTCGCTTGCGCCGCCCGATCAACAGGTCGACGACGCGAGCGCTGTATCAAAGATGATGGAATCACTCGAGGAGGTTACTCGATCCTCCAGTGAAAAGGGGCTACGGGCCAACTACTACCTAGTACTAGTACAGTCAGACCGACGACTGGCAGCATGATCCCAGACCCTAGAGATAGTCACATTTCTCGACGACGACGACGACGTCCCGAGTCGTCACCCGACAAAAGCAACATGTCGAGGTTGTGAGGAACTCAGTCGTATGAATCGAAAATTAGGGGTGAAGGAGGTCCCTCCAAGTTCCCGATGCCACGGACGGGTTCGGTAGGTCGCGGGTGCCGATCATCTTGAAATCTTGGTTCGCGAGTATGTGAGATGGCTTCCAGGTTGTATAAGACAAGAATCTGGTTTTGACTCCTCGGTATCAATGAGAATTTGTGACAACCCAGACTTGGGTCCAGGACATGCCGGCGTATCGTGGTGCCATCGAATATCGATACACGAAACCGGGTGGCGAACGGCCTAGGGCTAAGCTGAGAAAGCCACAAGACAGACAACGCTAGTGCACCCTTTTCAACCCGACATATTCGAGCAATAGGGACCCAAGATACGTAGTTAGGTATGCATGATGTGCCCGTGGACATCCGGACAGTATCTCAGGCGGCAAGACCCTCGGACTCTCGGAGGACCACGTCCCTTTGATCTCAGACGAGGAATGAAGTGGTCGCCCAGGTTCGAAGATAAATTACGTGATCCTAGGCGAGGTACGAGATCGGCGTCAAAACCGCAGCTCTGCATGCTGGCATTCTGCACTCCGTAACGGGCTGTTATAAACACTAATTAGGTGGGCGGCGAAAAGAGCGATCAAGGGATCATGATTCAATAGATGAAACCCAAGGCGTCGGCCTCGGGCGGTGTATTTCGATGGCGAGTGCAAGGGGCAAATCACGACGAAAACCAGTCCTATATCTTTGAATGAGATCGGATAGACTGGAACAGTGGTTCGAGGAATAGGCCCGGGAATGTAGTTGATATTCAGCATGGAGTTGCGAATCGCATTCGATTTCTTATCGGAAAAAGCAGCTGGTCTGTGCCCAGATGGACGCTAAGACCTGAATTATGGGTCCTTCCCCACGGCAGCCCGCAGCGGAGTGGAGCCCTCCCGGCGCCCTCCTGTCGCAGCCGCACATCCTGCTCTCCAACTCCAACAGGGGGCCCGATTGATGATTGCTGGCGGGCAAGTCCCACACCTCTGCCGATCGAGCCATCTCCTGCCAAGATCTCCCTCCTCATCATCTTCAATCCCAACCTCGAGACCGACCTCTCCGGGCGCTTGATCCATATCGTTGGGTGGCGTGCTGGTTCTCTTCCATTTTTGGCTCAGGCACTTTAACACTTTGATTCATTACCTTAGCTCCTGTCGGTGCGTCGCCTCCTGCGAGCGTCACTCAGGTCAACACCTAGGGAACATTCGGCCAACCCGGGACCCATTTCGCCTTGGGTGCATCCGCCTTCAATTTGCCCAGTCCTTCTCCCGCACCAGGGTTTCTCTTTGCTCGCCCATCCCGGACCTGGCTGGCCATCGCTTTGTTTTGAAAAGAGTCTACACCGCCAACGTTTGCCATCCGACCGCGCATACATGACGACAGGTCACTTTTCCCGTACATCCGACGACCACACTCTGGGCGGCTGCATTTGGAAGCCCGCATTCGACTGAAGAGACGACGAAGCACACGTGCCCCGCCCTCACTCACTCATCGCGAGCACTGCCCTGTTCCGGACGGTCGGAAGCAGACTTTCACCTGTTTCCGGTGCCGCGGCAAACTCCGTGGCTGACCGCAACCACTCCGTTCCCGGTCTTCCGACATCTCGACCGTCTCCCGCATTTACCGGCTCTCATCTTGCTTTGCGATTGCCCACAGGAGCCGATCGTTCCTCACTCTTTGCCCCAGCGACCATGGAGGCCACCGCACCAAAGTCGGGCAGTAGCCAACCGCCGAGTGAGAGCACGGTGCCAGAGCCGTCCGAATCGGTACCGGTGAACGAGGTGGAGCAGAGCCCCCTCAGAGAGCAGGCAGAGGACAGGCCGGTTGTTGACGAGC
This sequence comes from Parathielavia hyrcaniae, assembly GCA_033575675.1. Classification (NCBI taxonomy): domain Eukaryota; kingdom Fungi; phylum Ascomycota; class Sordariomycetes; order Sordariales; family Chaetomiaceae; genus Parathielavia; species Parathielavia hyrcaniae. The sequence continues at coordinate 24,899 of MU863688.1, read as the reverse complement.
CCGTGGCCGCCGAGCCCAGCGCCGCCGCAGCGGTAGCAACAGAGGAGAGTTCAAAGGGTAAAGACAAGGAGGAGCCGCCAACCAGCGCCGTAGCAGCGGCAACAGAGACAAGATCAAAAGGGAAAGCCAAGGACGAGCCGCCACCACCCGCCAGCAAGCCAAGAGAGGCCGACTCGCTCGAAATAGCGCCGACCGACCAGCCGGCGCCCACCGCCAAGGACACGGAAGCCGGGCCGGTCTGCGTCATCACGCTGCTCCTCCCGACGGGCGCCCGGCACCCATACAGGATAGACGACAAGTACCTGGCTAAGCGCAACGTCGACGTGCCGGACGTGACCGAGTCGGGCGCGCGGGACCCGTTCAGCATCTCGGTCTACAAGCTGAAGGAGCTCATCCTGCGCGAGTGGCGCGACGATTGGGAGGGCAAGCCGGCCAGCCCGAGTAGCATTCGGCTGATCCACTTTGGGAAGCTGCTGGATGACAAGGAGCAGTTGAAGAGTCAGTCCATGTCGTCCTCTTGATGCTTTGGGGGGGACAAGAACTGACGCTCTGCAGAGTACAATTTCACCCACGACAGTCCCAATGTGGTCCACATGTCGGTGCGGCCGCCCGAGATGATGGAGGAGGAGGAGACGGGCAAAAGCAAGTCGGCCGGCAGGGAGGGGAGAAGCCGCGAAGGCGGCGGCGGCTGCTGCGTCATTCTATGATTCTTTTGTATCTCTGCGTGCTTCCAGCTGAGCCGTCAAGGGCAGGCGGCTAACGCTGGACGTTTGTTTTGGCATATTTCATCTTGGGTTTATGTCTCACTGACATGCAAGTGCATTCAATTGGCAAGGAGCAGGCCAGCGGCTCTTTACCGAGAACGTTCTATTCGATGTACATGATTAAGGGTGGGTCGGGCGTAGGGTGTTATTTTGCTTGATCCTGGAGTACAAATACACGACGAAAGGGGGTCTGAGGGCCACCTAGCGATGATTTAGACGTTGTCCTAGTTTGAGTTCTGGGTTTAGTGCAAATGGCACTGATGGTAGGTAGAGGCTCGGAGCGACTTGCGCGGCAGTAGGCCGACTTCAAGATAATTTAGCCACACGCAAACCTCGGGTATTATCCGATGCTGCTGACGCTAAACCATGGCCGGACCTAAGATCCGCCCGTATTGTCAAGCTCCCGAGCGTGTACCGGCTCATTGTTCTAGCACCCTGTCCTTTCGTTTTGTGTGTCTTTGCCGTCATCACCTCCAGCTACTCCCTCGACCTCACCACCTGCGAATGCCCCTCACATCTTGACCTTCCTCTCCATCTCCTCATGCATACCCACCACAGGCCTCATCTCTTCCCCCGTAAAGACATCCTCCCAAGAGATGGTGTCGTCCCGACCGGCCAGGATCTCCTGGTGCACGCTCCCCATCCCACCGCTCCCGGCCCCACCAAGGGCCATGGGCTTCCACTCGCCCTCGCGCGTGATCTTGAGCTCCATCTGCCGGCGCACGGGCTCGGCGACACCGTAGGCGCGCCGCAGCGTCTCCATGCGCAGCGCCTCGCGCGTCGCCTCCCAGGACCGGAGCCGCCCCTCGAGCGGGTGGGCCGAGGTGGGCTTGTTGTCGGCGGCGTCGAGCGCCGACGGGCCGACGCCTGCGCGGAGCGTGTCGTGCAGCCCCGGGGCCGAGGGCGCGCTTGTGTTGTGCGAGGGGTTGTGCGTGAAGGAGGACAGGTAGCCGTCGGCTGGGACGATGCGGAGGGACTGTGGAGGGTGAGGAGGGTTAGTTGATGGTGGGAGGTAAGTGCGGAGGGGGTTTGCGCGAGGAGTGAGCTTACCATATTTGCGGTTGTTTGAATTGGCGTGAATAATCGATAATGTTGCAGAGACTAGCGGATTGGTTCAGGTTGTTCTTCTTGGATTTGTCGGGCTTGTTGGTCGGTTTGGTCGATGTTGCAAGTTGCAGAAGCTGTGCTGGTTGGAGCTCGCAGCTGTGATGCCAGGCTCCAGCAGCCTCGCGTTCAGCGGCACCCAGCCAGGATTACATAAGGCAGCTAAGCTTTGCCTGCCGGGAAACTTGTCAATTATCCCTGGACGCGCTATCTCCGAGACCACGACGTGATCTTCAAGTCCACCGAGAAAACGGGTTGAGCTTGTGATGACTCACGATTTTAGCTTTTGAAGCATTATGGCTTCTCGACACGATATTGGTGTTCTCAGAGGCCAATTGACACGATGCGCCTCCCATCTAGCCCGCCGCCGATAATACGCATCGCTAATGGCGCCTTCTACCGCCACCAACCGACCCCATTCGCAACATCGGCGTCGGCATCTCACGCACACGAAAATGCACATGCCCATCCGACTCAGGCCTTCTTTAAGGGCCTGACATTTGAGCTGCCGTCGAGAAGCACAACTCCGCACAACTGGTGCGTCGTCGGACCATCCCTCTCCGGCAAGACCACCTTCTTGCAGATCCTCCGCGGCCAGCACCTGTCCACGCCGCCCACGGCCCGGTCCTTCCCCTACCTCGCCTCCGACCAGGTCCCCTACCACCTGCGCACGCCGTCCCGCGCGCTTCAGTATGTTGGCTTCGACTCCCAGGGCGGGGGCGGCCTGGGGCCCGCCGGCGCAACCTACCTGTCGGCGCGGTACGAGTCGCGGAGGGAGCTGACGGATTTCTCGCTGCGCGACTTTCTCCTGGGCAACATGCAACTGAACCCGTCCAAGCTGCCCGGCGGCGAGGGCGTCGACGAGGCGCTGTTCGAGCGGGTGGTATTGGACCTGCGCCTCGCGAGCCTGCTCGACCTGCCCGTGACGTCCCTGTCCAACGGCCAGGGCCGGCGGGCGCGCATCGCGCGGGCGCTGCTCACGAGCCCTGATGTGCTGTTGCTGGATGAGCCGTTCATGGGCCTGGATCCGCCGACCGTGGCCGGGTTGAGCCCGCTCCTGCACTCGCTCGCCGAGAAGGCGAGTCCGAGGCTGGTGTTGAGTGCGAGGCCGCAGGACCCGCTGCCCGAGTGGATCACGCATCTGGTGTATCTCCGGTCGGATGCGCAGATCGGTTCGATGGGCCCCAAGGACACTGTGCTGGAGGGGTTGAGGAAGTACGTGCGAGGGGTGCGCAGCGGCACACTCGCCGAGGATGAGACGCTGCCTGTGCACGCGCTGAGCGAGATGGGAAAGTCTCTCACCAACGAGGGCATCACCGGCGAAGGCATGGCTGAGGACTTCTCTCTGAGCATTGCTCGGACTAGCGCTCCGGGTGTGGCTACCAGTGAGAGCTCAAGGGAGCCGCTGATCGAGATGCATGGCTGCAAAGTCAAGTACGGCGACAAGGTGGCTCTTGGCAACTGGACCGAAGAGCGGGACGGGCAAAAGGCCGATGGACTGCACTGGACCGTCCGGCGAGGAGAGAGATGGGGCGTCTTTGGGCCGAACGGGTCCGGTAAGACGACCATCGTGTCCCTTCTGTGCTCCGACCACCCGCAGACCTACTCCCTCCCGATCAAGCTGTTTGGCCGCAGCAGGCTGCCCGAGCCGGGATCCGGCCAGCGGCCCCTCACCTTCTGGGATATCCAGTCGCGCATCGGCCACTCGAGCCCCGAGATACACCAGCACATGCCGCGCAACCTGACGGTGCGGCAGGTGCTCGAGAGCGCCTGGGCCGACACCTTCCGCAGCAGGCCAAATCTCAACAGCAGCGCCACGGAGCAGGTCGAGGCCACGCTGAGGTGGTTCGAGCGCGAGCTCAACCCTGGCTTTCGCAGCCAGTTACAACAGCAGTCTGTGTCCGACCTAACCTGGGCGAGCGACTACATGCTTGGCGAGCTGTCGTTCAGCGCCCAGCGCATCCTGCTCTTCCTCCGGGCCATCATCAAGCACCCCGACGTGGTGGTGCTCGACGAGGCGTTTGGCGGCATGGACGACGCCGTCCGCGACAAGTGCATGCTCTTCCTCGCGCACGGCGAGGAGAATGTGTACTCTGTCGGTTCGAGGCTGAGCAGCAGCGGGTCCTTGACGGCGGCCGCCGTGGTTGACAGTTCTGTGGCAAAGGCGGGCAGCGTCAAGGTGAAGGGTCTCTCGGAGCGGCAAGCGCTGATATGCATCAGCCATGTCAAGGAGGAGGTGCCTGACTGCGTGAGCGAGTGGCTGTGCCTGCCCGAGGCCAGCACGGGGCTGCCCGCAAGGTTTGGGCGGCTGGGCGGTCCGTTGCGAGCCAGCTCGAGGCGCTGGGCCGAGATTTGGGGTATTGGGCAGGGAAATTATGATGTCGCTGATGTACATGGGCACAAGCACAGCTTGAAACAGTGACAGTTTGGTGCCCGTTTAACAATCAGAAGCCGAAAGGCAACCCTAACCCCGCCTTGGCTTGATACATAAGTTCAATCGTTCTTCCAACTGAACTCATTTGACCTCCTTCACTCCAATTCTCTCGCATATCCGCCACCTGCTGCCCAACATGGAGCATCCAATCCACATCCTCGGCCTGGGCAATCTGGGCAAATACGTCGCCTACGCCCTGGGACGCAGTCATGCACCTGGGTTGCCGCCAACAAACCTCATTTTCCATCGATTGGGCCTGCTCGACGACTGGAAAGCGGCAGACCGTTCCATCCGGTACTCGACTGAGTTCGAAAAGAGCGGCCGGACGGAATGCCCACCATCCGCCGGCTTCGGCGAGGAACTGCTCCAGAGGGCCAAGAAGGAGAACCCGCAGGCCTTGGAGCACCATCTGGACGTGCAAGCCAGCAAGGAGCACATCAAGTACCTGATTGTGGCAACCAAGGCGTACGCGACGCGCGCCGCTCTCACGCCCATCAAGCATCGCTTGTCCAAAGACTCGCACATTCTATTTCTCCAGAACGGCATGGGTGTGTAGACCACTGCAATCGAGTGCGAGTGAGTCTGACTGTCTCCAGGTGTCGCCGACGAGGTCTCGGACAGCATATTCCCCCACCCGGCAACACGGCCAACCTACTGGGTCGGCATCTGCCACGCCGGCGTCTACAGTACCTCTCCGTTTAGCATCGTCCATGCCGGCCGAGGGCCACTGGTGCTTGCTGTCATTCGGGGTCCCTCGAATTGCGAATCAAGCTCCCAGGCACCTGGCCTAACTAATTCCCCGGAATACCAGGCTCTAGTGGAGAGGTTGCGGTTTGCCAATGGCGGCATTCTTGACGTGCAAGCTATGGAGCCTGACGCCATATTGCCGCATCAGCTCGCCAAGCTCGTCGTCAACTCCATCATCAATCCCCTGTCGGTTTATCGCCAATGCAAGAACGGGCAGCTGCTGAACATTTTCGAGTGGAAACCAAAGGTTCAAGGCGCTGAGAGGCGCTTGTATACCTGTCTCCTGCAAGAGGCCGGCGCCATCGTCAGAGCTTTGCTTCCCCGAGACGCTCCCAAGAAACAGCTCTCGGACGACGCTCTCGATGCCCTGGTCAAGCGTGTGGCACGGCAGACGGCCAACAACACCAGCTCCATGCTGCAAGATGTCCTAGCCGGCCGGCCGACCGAGGTCCAATATCTCAACGGCTATCTTGTCAAACAAGGCCAGCGTCTAGGCTTGCCGTACACGCACCACAGAGACATCTATGAGCGAGTCAGGGTGATTGAGGGACGGCGGACCTCCTCAGGGATGTGAATAAACGCCATAGAGCTGGACGCCACCAAACGACCACAAGATTCGCTCTCCTCTCACACATCGATCTCATCCCCGTTAGCTCCCAAGGGACATGTAAACACTGGCTCACTCCAACCTGCTGAGCCTCGTCGACACGCCAACAGTAAATTAAGCCGCGGGAGGTGGATATCCAGCAGCTGCCCGCCTCCCAGCTGGCTGACAAACACCCTCGACGCCAGCGCCGTGCCGCGCAGGTCCTCCTTCATGAGCGAGCACAGCCGCTGCACCGACAGGACGGGCTCGTCGTCGCCGCCCCCCGTCCCCTTCAGCGTCCTGCACAGCGCCTGGGTCATGTCGGCCCCCTCGCCCTCGCGTTCTGGGCCCTCCCACGGCATGCAGACGCCAAGTAACTGCTTGGTCGAAGCCGACGATACCATCCCGAGCTCGGCCCGCACCTCGGTCGTCGCCCCGGGCGGTGCGGCGCAGGCGAACAGCAGCAGCACGTCCCCGGGGGCCTGCATCAGGGGATCGCGCACGTCGTCCCAGAAGAAGCGGCTCGCTGCTGGGCCGGGGTCACTTTTAGTCCAGTCGTCATCAGTATGATCCTGCATAGCGATCTGCTTAGGCGTTGTAGTTGACAGTTATGTAACGATTGGAAGATGATGATCACAGAGAAGGGGAAAAATTAGAGGAGGGAGCACCTTTGAAAACCCATCCAACCCTCACTATCCAACCCGCCATATCCCCGGTAGTACACCACCAACAGCCCGCCCGCGCTCGACTTCTCCAGAAAGCGATCCAAGTTTGTCTCGACGGCCGCCGTGGGGTAGTCGGCCGGGATGAACCTGCACTGGACGCCGTAGCCGCGTCGTTTGAGCGTTGAGCGCAAAGTTTCCGTGGCGCTTGCCCTTGTCGTGTGGTCTATGTTTGGGTTCGGTGTGGCCCAGGTAAGAATCAGGACGTGTACTTCCGTCGGGTGCGGTTTTTGCGTCGTCCTTGGGGACGAGTTAACTGTAGTTCTAGTTGTTGCCGTTGCCGTTACTGTCGCTGTTGTTGTTGAGAGGTTGTCGGCGGTCGAAAGGGATGTGGGATAGGAATCTGAGAGCAGTTGTCTTTGTAGGATGAAGGGAATCGGCGAGTCCTGCCATGTGCCCTGCTCCAGGGTTCTAGTTCCCTTGCCTTTGAGCTCTGGATTCGGGAACTCGGAGTGATCGCTGATCTGGAGATGAGGCAACACTGGATGCCGGGGCGAGCCGAGCGGCCTTGGCCAGCAGTAGTCCAGAGGTTAGGACAGCGCAGTCTCAGGGTATGCGTCCTGGTCGGGAAACCATGGAGCTCCGGGGCTGTGGGTGTCGGTGGTGTTGGGGCTTTGCCTGTGCCATGTTAGCGCCGTTGTTCGCGGCGTCCTCCGAAAGAGCTGGACGGACAGGGTTAAGCTCTCCATGGCGTCGACGTCGACTGCGGTTGCCAGCCCCTCCCACGGATGACCGGTTTTCTCTTCATGGCCTTCGTTCTGAATACTCCAAGACTCAGAAGGCACGCTGGGCAGTGCTGGGCAGTGCTAGGACGCTTGCGTTGGAGAAGTCGTCTCTGAGCGCCGTGAGATGGCGTCGCCAGAGCTGCGAGAATTCGTCAGAGTCGTCCGTCTCGTGCGCCATTTGCTCTCCGTCTGGCGCTATCTCAATGGTCGAATATCCGCTCGATGAGACAATTTGGAGGCAGAGGCTCCGGTCTAGGCCGTGGTTATCATCGTGGGTCTAGTGAAGGAACCGGAAAAAGAGACCATACGAGATGACGTTGGCGATTGAGCTTAGGTAGGTAGCTGAGGTCTTCGAAGATGCCACCTCGCATACCAGTGATACCACTATCCGGCTAAAACGGCCAACGTGAGGTGGCACGGCGGCACAGAATCCCTGGATATTGAGAGGACCGGAAACGGCGAATCTCGGTACCGCACTTGAGTGGTCCGCATCGCCCCGTGAAGCAGCATGTGAAGCGTTCCCAGATGATCGTGCATAGCCGATAAGGCAGCCTTCCATCCAACTCGAGCGTTGACGATGCTACCCTCTCGGTATCTCGCGTCTGCTAGCATATTCAAATGACCTTCCCGGATTAGTATGAATGTGTTAGCTGTGTTGTCGACCAACAGCATGGGACAGGACCCAACTGAGCTTCAATCAATCTCTTGGATCGACGATGGAGATCTGTTTCGAAGACGAGGTCAAAAGGGCCAGGCTCTGAAAGTGCAGTCGAAGCAAACCTTGAACTGAACCTGCAGCCCCAACTTGACCTTTGTTAGATATCTCATCGTTTCTAAGACTTTAGTTCTCTGGCATATTAACTCGAGCTCTCGGCATCAAACGGCCTCTCCACGAGAGCATCCCGTCCAATTCCCTAATGTGCTACCGAGAAGACTGCTTCAAGTCGCTGTTGCCAGCTTCTCCCTGAATCCTGCTCGATAGACTGCGAAACCCCTAATCAGATCACTACCTATCCATTCACCCAAAAAGAAACACCTCGTCGCCCTCCTCGATAGCCCTAAGCGTCCGCGACAACGCGTCCCTCAACTCTCCCACAGCTCGCACCATCATCCTCTCCGCACCCCTCCTTGTCAGCAGCTCCCGATCGCTAACCAAACGACACTACGTCGGTCCCCAAGCAGGAGCAACATCATTCCCGATCTCCCTCAGAATCTCCCGATCCAACCAGCACCGCACAGAAGGCGGCTGAAGAAACAGCACAACCGCCGCCCCAAGCGGATCGACCCGCGACCCAGCTCCCACTCTTTCATGCTCTGCTTGGCCGCCGTTCGGCGTCCTCAACGCCACAATCAACTCCTGAAACCCTCCGCCGACAGACCGAGTATTGCCTACCAACCGCTCCGCAAGCCCAAGATACGTCATCAACCTGTCCGGCTCGTCCCGGTGCTTGAGCGCAAACGCGTGAAACGCCTCTGACGCGCTGGCGTCGTGGTTGCAGCCGAGCCAGCCGTACGGCGTGTTCTTGTAGGCTGCGTAGTGATCGCTAATGTGGTACGACATCGGAGGCCGGTTCCGCCCGCAGTTTGGTCTCGTTGCGTGCGTTGCTTGTGGTGTAGCAGGTTCGGTGGCTGTTGTGGTGGTCGGAAAAGGCACAATTGGCATTGCTACCACGGGCTCGGCGCCGAGGGCGAGGGACAGGAGGAGTTGAATGTGCCGGAGCAGCATCGTGTCCAACCAGCTAGGATATTATCGAATGTGATGGAGAGGATGTCGAGAGTACTGTCCAGAAAAAAGTTGTGACCCCTGTTGAAAGAGACGAACGTAAAAGTAAACCAAAGTCGAAACGCTATCCAAGCTGTGTGGTGCTGTTCAAGAGGAATGCGTGGAGAGCTTATGGTTCATCTAGATATGGCGATGATTGGTTAGGACGGGCGATCCATTGAGTTGAACGGCGGAGGATTTGGCTTACCTTGGAATTGTAGTGCTCCTGCCCTAGAGTCTGGACATCTATTTCTGAGGCAGGAGCACTGCTGGGCAGTGCTGGTACGGCCATCTGAAAGGAAAGCCGGCGAAAATGCCCAGTCTCGGTCTCCAGCTCGGAGCTGCCATGCATTCAGCTTCAAGACCCTGGCGGACAACTGAATCAACAGCAAGCCAGGCATGAGGCAGAATCACAGAACACATGAAACATATCATGAGGCCATGATCTCGTAAATCGACATATATCCCGACAGGACCCAAAATCCGCTAGACTCCAAACACAGCAGTACCCAGCACAATCTCAAGTGGTATCTCTTGCTCGACCCAACAATCCCGTCCAAATCCACGTACAAAACCCAAACCGAAGTGTAGCTCAAAGCCCAAACAAGTCATCATCATCGTTAGCCGCATTCCACCTCTTGGGAGCCAACTTCCTCACCTTCTTGGGGCTGACACTCGCCGCCCCCGAGCTGCGCACCGAAGGCTGCGCGTCACTAACGCGCAGCTTCTGCAACCGCAGCCTCAAGCTCGCCTCATCATCGCGCCCACCTCCACCCCTGGCGCCAACACGAGCCGACCGCGGACTCCCCGTATCTGCCGCTGCAGGCTTGGCCCTGACCGCCATGCCCACATCACTCCCCCTCTCCTGAAGCGGCATCCGCCTCGCCGGACTCATGCCCGTCACCTCCCGCCTAAGCGCTTCATTCTCCCTCCGCAGCCGCTCATTCTCCTGGTGGACATTTTCCACCAAGACATTCTCCTTATCCTCGTCCCCGTCGAACCCTTCGTCAATTGACACCCCGCAGCCGACGTCACCCCCGCCCAAGCTCCTCTCAAACACCTCAATCTTCCTCCCCCAATGCTCCTCCCCGCGCTCCATCTCAACCTGCATCGTCGCCCGGAACCTCGCCAGCTCAATCTCAAGCCGGCGCTCAAACTCGTTGGTGCAGTCCTCGCGGATCGCCTGCTCCAGCTCAATCATGCGGTCGTCCATCGAGAGCAGGTGCGCCTCGGCCTCCTGCCGCCCAGCGCGCTCCGCGTCGAGCGCCCGGCGCAGGTACTCTACCTCCTCCGACAGGCGGGAAATCTCGTGCGCCGCCGCTTCCATGGTCGTGCGGTGCACGTCGCTGCCGGGGCTGCTGCACATGGGCGAGATGTTGCGGACGAGGTTGGGCGACGAGAGGAGCTGTGGGTAGCGGACCGAGCCTGAGCCAAGCGGCGAGAACGGGCGGGCGAGCGTCGGGGACGGTAGAAGGCTCGAGCAGGGCTGTGGTGCCTGCGCGGCCGTACTGAGGATCGTCTGCGTGATGCTGGGCATGCGGGGGACAGTGACTTCTCGCGCGAGCGCACTGTAGCGGAGGATCTGGGACGTTGCGTTGAAGTCGCCGTGGGGATCGGCGGTGACGATCATGACGGCCTTTTGTGGGTTGCGGTGTCTTGCTGACGAGTGTGCCGTTGCGGGCGGGTAGCAGTTGGAGAAGAGGAGCTCGGTTAGTTTGCACTGCCGGAAGGGCACCAGGTTGGGCTAGTCGCACGACGGCGGTTAGAATTTTTGTGTGAACCTTGCACGAAACGGCGCCACGTACCTTGTCCTTGTTTGCCGAGTCGCTCTGCATCTGCAAACATTGGCCCAGATACATCAGGCTCTCGTTGATTTTGCCCGCTTCGGCCAGTGTGGCGCCTGCAGTCTTCGCGTCCCTGGCTCGCTCACTCCCGGCGAGGTCGACAACCGTTAGACTGCTCCCGCCCCATGGAGCCTCCGTCCCATGCCTTCGGCTGCCCTTGGTTCGCTTCTTGACCTCGACACAGAAGAAACCATGGCTACGCGAGCTCACGCTGTTGCTCCCCGTCCCAGCAACCCTGCGCTCGTGCAGCCCCGCCTCGAGAACCATCAGTGCCTGTTGCAGGTTGCCGCAGATCACCTTGCGCAGTCCAGCGACAACCTTTCGGTCAGGGGATGCCTCGGTCGACTTGAACAGGAGATGGCGGCGCCGGTACTCTTTCGTGGCTGCCGACTTGACTGCAGGAGTCAAAAGGTCGAAGATCCGATCGTTGTACACCTCGTACATGGAAACCAAGACGGCATACTCGGAGGAAGGGTCGCAAGACATGGAGAGGGCGCTGACATCGGGCTGCTGCGCAAACGTCGACGGTCGGTGGATCCGGCGCGATGGAGTCTGTCCTGGCCCGATGGATTCGCCCTGAGAGTGCACGTCTGCTTTAGTACTTGTCTTTAAGCGGATGGAGGTGGTGGGGGCCATGAAATGCTTGGGCGCTTGTTGTCCTCGGCCAAGCCCGGTTGCCTTTGGCACTTGTTGGGGATTGCGAGCTGTATAGCCTGGCCGGGCACTGCTACGAGAGAAAGCAGCACCACGACCACGGCTGGTGCCCTTGGGCTCCTGGCTGTTGTTCCCCAGTCTGGGAGTGCAAGGCGGTGTTGGCGGGGCCACAGAGTCCTCCCGGCTGACCATGCGCACGCTTTTCTGCCTCAGAGTCAGCTCCGGCCCACTGGGGTCGTGCTGCTCCTGTTGATTGACGTGCGGCTTGGGGAGTGACAGGGGAGAAGACTGGAAAAGTCGTACATTCAGCGGCGTAGGTGCTCTTGAGCTAGCGCGGAAGGCTGGTGGCGCATCGGCATAGACACTGTCGAGAAAGGCAGGGGCCGAGAAGATGGCCGCTTCGGAGGGGTCTGAGGCAATGATGGACTTTTCGAGGGTCGGGTGTGAGTCGGGACTGAGGAGATTTTGACCGATCGAGCGGAAGACGACGTCGAGGGCGAGCTGGGTCATGCCGCGCTGTGACTTTGACCCGAGGATCGTGTGTGACTGGACGGGTCAGTAACTTCACCGGTCCATGCGTACGAAGATCGAAGCGCCTTGACCGACCTTGCCCGATCCTGTCACGCCCAGCGTTGCCAGCAAGGCATCGGTCCCGTCCCCACCGCATGGTGCTAGCACTCCCTTGACGAGATTGGCCACGCCGGTGCAGTGGAAGATGTCCAGCTGGGTCGCATCCTCCTCGAAGACCTGCGTGAAGGCGAACTTCTCGATGGCGCGCCGTCGGTCGTTGGGAGGGTTCAGCGTGATGTGCTTGGGCGTCGTGCTGTCGTCTTCTGGTTGCTCAACCGCCAAGAAGCGGTCTCCAGCAGCGGCCGCTCCACCCTGTGGCGGCCGCAGCCGGAGGTACACTTGGAAAAGGTTGGTAACTCTCTGGGTCGACGCCGACATGGTGGTAGATTTGTCCATGGCGCCGGCTTGTCGTCTGCGAGGCGCCGGAAAAATAAAGGAGAGACAGGTCGAGGAGGGCTGAGGCGTTGAAAAAAACTCAGCTCGACTGGCCGGGCAGGAAAATGTTGAAGCAAGTGGCTTGCTCCGGTCAAGGGTTTGAGTTGCGCGATTGGAAGTTGGGGCCTGGACCCGGAAACTGTTTATGCCAAATCCGGCTTAGAGTTTTCGTTTCCCCAGCAACGCCCGATTCAGGTCTATTCATGGTGCTTGATAAGATAAGATCTGCCAAGATTGCGCTTGGCAACGTTTGCCGTTGAGCTGCCAGATGCCAAGCCGGCGGAAGCTGCTGTTTGTCCGGAATCTTCCAACAATGGCCATGTCTGAGGCTGTCTCGATGCTCATACAAACTGTGGGTATGTTGGTTGAGCCTCGAGAGTGTTCACATCGCGGCGGCTCATGTGACATTCCCATGTTTATCATGAACCCAAATCTCACGGTCCCGGGTCTACAAAAGACGGCTCTTGCGGGCTCTGTCTTGGCACCGGGTAGTGCAAGAACGTGCTTCCACAACACTTGGGGGCATCTTTCGCCGTGATAACGTAATCTATCACCTTCAGAACCACTTTTCCGCCCCGCACCCCACCACGTCAACTTTGGACGCACCCACCCACAGTACCACCTCGGTAAAATGCCGCTGCCGCTGCAGCATGAAGAGAGGATCCAATTCGCCGTCGAGGCTCTCCGTTCTGGCCAAATCCGAACCATTCGCAAGGCTGCAGATGCCTTTGACGTGCCGTACGCCACCTTGCGGGGACGCGTCGCTGGACGCGTCCCCCGTCAACAATCTCAAATTTCTTCACGGAAACTTCGAGAAACGGAAGAAGCTGCATTGGTTCAGTGGATCAAGTCACTCGATGACCGGGGCATGTCGCCGACGATCGGATATATTCGACAGATAGCCGACCTTCTTCTCCGTGAGCGCGGGAGCCTGGTCTTGCTTGACGCGTCAGTTACAGCAGTGGCAGACGAGAAGAACACTGTTGGAGAGAACTGGGCACGCCGATTCTTGAACCGACACCTGGACTTGAAGTCAAGATACCTCCGGAAGTACGACTACCAACGAGCCTTGTGTGAGGACCCTGAGAAAGTGTTGGAGTGGTTTCAACGAGTGCAAAACACCATTGAGTCAAAGGGTATCCTCGATTGCGATATCTACAACTTCGATGAAACTGGGTTCCAAATGGGAGTGGCAAGTACGGCAAAGGTTGTCACTCGATCTGATCGGCGAAATCGACCTGTTGTTGTTCAGCCTGGGAATCGGGAGTGGGCAACTGTTATCCAGTGTATCAACACTACCGGCTGGGTTCTTGACCCAATGATCATCTTCGAGGGCAAGCTTCACATCTCGACATGGTACCAAGACTCACCATTGCCACCTTCTTGGAGGATTGCCGTTAGTGAGAACGGATGGACGACTGATGAGCTTACTCTCGAGTGGCTTCAGCGAGTATTTGAACCACAAACTCGAAGCCGAACAGTTGGCCGGTACCGCCTCCTGATTCTCGATGGCCACGGGAGCCATATGACACCAGAGTTCGAGAACTTCTGCAAAGAGCATTCGATCCTCATCGAGTGTATGCCACCACATTCATCACACCTTCACCAGCCTCTCGATGTTAGTTGCTTCTCGGTCCTCAAGCGGGTATATGGTGACTTGGTTAGAGGAAAGATGGCCGTTGGCATCCACCACATCGATAAACCACTCTTCCTTGAACTCCTCTTCGAGGCCCAGACCAAGACTTTTACCTCAACAAACATCAAAAGTGGCTTCAAAGCAACAGGCCTTGTTCCACTCGATCCAAGTCAAGTGCTTGCTCGGCTCCGAGTCAAAGTACGAACACCAAGCCCCCCACCTCCACCTGTTCAGCCAAGCTCGACACTTCCGCTCAAGACACCATCAAATATCATTGAGCTTGACCACCTCCAGAGGCAGAGGCAACGTACAAATACAACAAGCCCAACAGACAGGAATCTGCAAAAGATTGTCAAAGGGTGCCAGATGGCCATGCATAACGCCACTCTCTTACAAGAAGAGAACTCGCGGCTCCGAGCCGAGAACACTCGACAAAAGCAACGACGTCAACACCGTCGAGCATTCGTCCAAACGGGGGGTTCCATGACCATTGGAGAGGGAGTAGCTACCTCAGAGCATCAGAAGGCCCCAAAGGCAAAGGCTCCAAAGGCTCCAAAGGCCCCAAAGGCCCAGGAAGCTCATGTGGAAGATCGAGGGGGGAGGTAACAGCTGTCGAAGCGGTTGAGCCAACCGCGCAAAAACGCGCACCACCAAGGTGTAGCCTCTGTAATTCGACTGAGCACACTGCCAGGACTTGCCCCTGTAAATAGCGAACAGATTGATATAGTTTGCTTCTATTCTAGATTTGTTGTTGTGTTGCAAAATGCATTTGAAGTCGACGTGGTGGGGTGCGGGTGGTCTGGTTCTGAAGGTGATAGATTACGTTAGTTCTCCGCTAATACAGTTTAACCCTTGAACTATTGTTAGCGCGAAACCAGTGACAGGGGTCCCCCACATCGAAGTCAGACCTCACCATTTTAAAGCTATAAACCCGATTTCAGGATAGAAATATTGTGAAAAGAGAACATCTAACAGTCACTTTCTTATCAAAATAGTTTTTCAACCGACAAAATTGACCGTTCTGGCGTTGAGTTTGAGTTTTTGTAGGGACCCTGATCGTCAAAGTCAGACGCTAACGGTAATTCCAGGGGGGGGACTGCAAGCCCTTCCATAGAGGGAGGAGGGGTTCTATGAACAGGGCTTTGGCAAGCCTTACAGCGGCGCAACAGACTGTTGGCCAGAACACCGTCAAAACTGCAACCTTCAGTTCAACATCCATTGGACATGAACACTATTACAGCCGTATTGGGGTGTAAGTTTCAGTGGTAGGGCTACTTTTGTCACCCTCTCACAATATAACTTTAGGTAGTTAGTTAACTATCTTTTCCTTCTATCTCCAAATTTTTTTTTGGTTCGAGGGCAGGGGCTTACAAAAAAAGCGAGGGATTCAGTCAGGAATTGAACATGGGACCTCACGAATTTAAGAAAGAAAGTGTGTCACTTGATCGGAATTACAATCACTTTTTGCATGTAGCTATAAACAATAGAGGTAGAAGGTACGGACTATAAGCCCCACCCAAGTAATCTTCGATACCGGACTTGAAAATCTCTAAGTCCTCATCAACAGGTTCTAAGTCCTAAACATTCTGTTGTCGACGAAACAGAATGTTCACTTTGGCAAGTCTGAAACTGCCGATAGAGACCTATTCTCGCACTGAAGTACTGTTGGTCGAATAGTCTGGGAAGGCAGTTTTTGTATGTTGGGGAAAATATCTTGGTTTCAGTACTTTGGGCCTGGGTTCAGCTAAATCCCTCGACCAACAGTCTATTCCGGCCAAAACAGACTTGCAACAGCCTGTTCTCAGACCCCCTCCTCCCGCTACGGTTCCTCGAGTCCTCGAAGAATACCCCACCACAGAGTCCAAGTCGAAGACATCTCGGCTTTCAGCCGCCTACCTCAGAGGGGCCGCATTCACGTCGGCTTGGATATCGAGTCACGGAACGTAACAGTCACAGCCGCATCGATGTCTGACTCAATGCCGAGGGCGTTGAGCACTCTGAAGCCTCCTCCCCAGCGCCTCCAGCCCGCCAACAGTCAAGGGCTGTTAAATGTCCGACAGGAAGAGTCTCGATCGGCTCTGTGCTCTCCACGGTCGCCGGCAGCCGGCGGCTGGAGTCGTCGGAACGGGGCAACTGTGGAGCACCTCAGACATTCATCGCTGCAAGGTCGAAATCGGGAGAGGCGCCGTGGAGACAACATGAGGCGCTTTGACTTGTCCCTCCAGTCAAGATCAACACGTACTCCGTCATCTGCACTTCACCTCGGACGCGCTTGTCTGCGGCCTCGCAAGCGAGCTGCGAGAGTGCGGGGCAATGGATGGGCGGCCCGCCCTGAAACCAGAGCGGCGGCCCGAGGGTAGCAATTCTGGACTGTATCGCAGTCGGTCTCACACGGGGCAGCGAGCTCGGTTCGATGATGTTGCTCACAGGTATCAGCCAACACCGGCGATTTGGGAAGACAGAAAAGCAAGAGTCGGCCTGTCGAGATGACTTGCTGCTCCACGGGATCGTGATGTATCCTGTCCGTGCAGAGGCCCGCTATGAATATGCGACAGCAACCACGAGACCACTCCCGCTGCTGAAAGAGCGGTGACGAGCATGACGGGGCCTTCGACTCCGGAATTTCCTCCCGCTGTGACGCAGCAAAGATGGAGCGATGCACCAGCGACCAGTTGCCTGAAGGGATTGCGCCGTGAATGCAGGGGCCCGGCTGTCCTCGCCCCACCAATGCGGCGCCAACTGTGGAGCCGGGAGCCAAGCCCACTCCAGCAGAAAAAAGTCAAAACCATCAGACGGCGTCTCCCCTCCTTTGAGCTTCTCTTTCCCTCCCCCCATCCAACCAAACCCAACCTCCAGACAACGAAGTCGCACTACCACACCCAGAGATTCAGTACCGCCCCTAACCAAATTTCGTCGATATTTTCAAGATGCCGTCGGCCGTCGTTGAGCTCTAAGCGCCCACTGCGGGCGTGCCAATTGCCCCGGCACGCCTGCAGTCCAGCAGCCTCAACGAGAATACCAACTCTGCCAGCCCCATCGACGAAGTTTTTGCAGACTTTCACCGTCTCGAGCCCTGTCTCCGCGACAAGGAGAGTCTGCTTCGAGCTGAAATCCACAGGTTCTATTTCCCGGCCCACCTCTCTCGGCCCAAAGCGACTTTTACCACACCGGACTCGAGCACCCCCTCCGCCTACGCCTCGGTCCCGACTTCTCCCAGCGACCTCTTTCCCTTTCTTGCTCTATAGACGAGCATATATTCAGCCTGATTTTGACCCGAGACGTTTGGACCTCACAGCGGCTTGCTTTTCCCCCTTGCATACATCTGATATACGTACACCTTCATCACTGCGCCATGTCTCGGATCGTGCGCCTAAAGTATACGCCCACCGCCAAGCGGGCTCCCGCCCCGAAGCCGGCCCCAAAGCGCCGAGACTCCGACTCGTCGTCTCTAGATCTGTCCGACGACAGCGGCTATTCGGGTGTCGAGGATGTCACCGACTCCGAGGACGACGACGATGAGCTTGTCTTTGCGGCCGAGGAGGAGCACATCATCAAAGCATCGCGGAAGCGATCATCGGCTCCCCCCCGGCCGCCCGTGGAGGATGACGAGGACGATGCAGACGAGGAAAGCGAGGCAGACGAACACGAGGCAGATGAAGAAGAGGCAGAGGAGGATGACGCCGAACCCGCCGACGACGGCGACAGCTGGGACGGCTTCTCGTCAGACCACGACGAGCTCGCTCCCGCCGAGACCTTAGCCAGCGACATGCTGGATGAGGCCATCACCATTGAGCGCCATGTCCGCTTCGCCGGCGTTCCCGACAGCGACTCGGACTCGACCACCAGTGAGACCTCGGACATCAACGAGTTCTTCCCCGACATCTTTGTCGAGCAAAGCGCCCTCGACCCCTCGTTCCGCCGCGAAATCGAGAACGACCCCGACGAGACATCCTCGAACAGCTCGTTTTGGGACTTCCAGAACGGCTCTCAGGACTTCGTCGGCCAGGAATCGAACGATGAAGGCGCAGCACAAGGTCTCGACGCCACGCCGCTCGCCACGCCGCGGCCAAGCTGGACGCCCACCGAAGTGTCAACGCCTGTCCCCATGTCTGCAGAGGGGCAGGAACTCGACGGCTATGAGAGTGAGTTTGCTTGGTCATTCGGGCGGTTCTTGGTGCTAATCTGCTCCCGTCAGCCGACGGCGACACCACCGAGGACGACGTTCCGGAGCCCGGTGTCCGCAAGAAGCACGTGCGCCGGGCCCGTTCTGCCGAGGCGTCGTCGGGATCCGACACCGAGCGGCCGGCCCGGTACGCACCCGGCAAGCCTCGTCTGGGCCGGTTCGACCTGGACCGATCCGACAACAAGCCCATCGGCGTCGTCGATCCTGCTTCTGGCAAGATGATTATCTTCACGCCCCGCAGGACTAACCAGCTCGACCTCTCGCCAGAATCCCTGCACCTGGACTTCTCGAGCCAGGGTCTGGCCTGCTCGCCGCTCGTGAGGAACCCGGGCTTCGTCATGATGGGTGCCATGGTGTCCTCCAACCCGTTTGGGGACTTTATCAACATGCAGCCCTTTGGCCCGGCTGAGGCATTCTTCCCATGCACCCCCGACGCATTCACAGTCGAAGAGGAGAGCGACGACTCGTTCTTTGCCGGCGAGGACGAAGACGAGGACGAGAGCCTGCTCAAGCTCGAGGATTTCGTCACGTTCACCGACGAGTCGTCCGACGAGGAGGAGTCTGGCGGTGAGTGGAACGGAGATCTCGTCTCCAGCCCGATCCGGCCCAAAACTGCTGCCAGCAGCGCAAGCGCGTCAACCGAGTCTGCCGCGACTCACCCGCTGCTGACCCATTTCGAGAACAACTCGAATGTCGTGGGAGCCTTCCGCCGCAACCAGATCAACCAGCAGCTCATCTACAGCGACAAGGCGAGCCAGGAGTCCCTCGCCTTCTCGGGCCCGCTCTACCACGGCACCCTCCGCGGCATCAAATTGGGCAGTCTGGAGACGGTCACCACGCCCATCACGCCCATTCGGAGGCAGAAGAGGAGCAACACGGTTGGATCGCTTGCATTCCCCGACCTCCAAGCGGGCAGCCCAGTCAACGGCGCATCGCAGAAGCGGAAGGCCTCCAGCCACCACGCCGACGCCCTTTTGCACAAGCGTCATCGGAGCATCTCGGACGTGGAGGCTCTGCACATCTGATCCGCCTATGGGCAGCGGCAGGAGGACGAAATACGTCGGAGGACGGCATGGCTTGGAGATGGTGCCGGAGTCTTCGAAAGATGACCCCGACACCCCAGCCATCCCTGGCCTCGTCATGTATCACGACGATCTTGGACCTATGATCACTGTTCTTTTGTTTCATTTCCTTAACTTGCCAGCTACTAAACCCGTCCAGCGTTCTTTAGTTTCGCAAAAGTTTCACAGAATTCCACGATTGTCCTTGCTGAAGGTTCCGGTTCAGCTTGTTTTTATTCATGACACGATGATTATGCTAGTACGGTCACGACCGGCTTGTTTTCGGATGCTTTTCTGGTGGTGCTGGACGGCAATAGACGGTCGGTCAAACATGTCGGCATGTCGGTAGACAAAAGGCGGGATGGGCGTGGGAATGCCCGTGGCTCTGCCATCTGTCGAGAATCAAGAGGTCATCTACACAGTATATAGTATGCCACGAAGAGGCCAAGTTGCAACTATCAATTCCGTGCCCATTGCACCCTTCAACCACCGTGGCTGGTGTTTCTGCTGACGGCGAAGCTCCAACCCGAGCGAGCCAATGCCGTGTGGCCTGAGATGCGGCCCTGAAGGATGTGTGGGGGCTGTGCGGCAATGTCGACTCCCAGTGTCACCATGGCCCACTCGACCGATCCTCACAGCGACTTTATCACAACGGGGTCGCCCCGGCCCGCTCAATCCAGTCTCAACTTCAGCCTCAGTCCAGTCAACAACACTCAAGCACACCATGGCCGACATTCTAGGCACCCTCCTCACCGCGTTGGAACTGGTCGAGAAGGCCACTGCCATCTACGACAGCATCGCGGACCTGCCACAGCACATGACTCAATTGAGGCAGCGCATGGATGCTCTGAGCGCGTACCTCGGGGAGGTACGGAAATATCTAGAGAGGGAGGCCTCGGGGAAGACAAAGAGGGACGCCTTGTCTGGGGTCAGGGAAGGGCTCGGCAAACTCCTCGAGGGGATCAAGACCGACGCTGCCAAGGTGCATGACCTGTTCTACCGGTACAAGAACGGCATCGTGTCACGGTCCAACCACCTGGAGCTGCGGAGCGCATGGGCGGCGCGGGTGTGGTTTTCGCTTATCGACAACAGCGCCGACAAGGCCGAGGCCATCATCAAAGAGATCGACGAGCAGATCCGCCTGCTCAACTCGTACATTCAGCTCATCGTGGCCGAAAAGGTTTCGGCCCCGGCGCAGACGACCGCGATAGCCAGGGTACCGGCGCCAACCGGTCGGCGAAAGGACTACAAGATCCTCTTTGTCGACCCCTACAACGAGGGCCGGAGCGTGGTGGCCGAGGCGCTCGTCAAGCTCATTGGCCAGCTCACGTTGCAGGCGGGCGGCGACTGGCGTGTCGGCGAAGTCCGGTCCGCCGGCTTCTTTATCTGGGACAAGAACGACTGCATCGACATGACGAGCTGCCTGGACTACAGCTACAAGTCCTACAGGCTGCCGTGGTGGTCCGGCGGCAAGGCGCCCAACCCGGTGGCGCTGGCGGCGCTCTTCGACAACAAATGGTGCGACTACCCGTTCAAGCAGACCATCGGCGAGAGGACCACCGCCCGTCGGTCTCGGGGCATGACCAAGGACATGTGCTCGCGGTTTGACTACATCATTACATTTACCATTCGGGAACACGACAATGTCATCAAGCTGAGGGAGGCGGTGCGCAAGGAGGCCGAGTCCAGGGGCGGTCTGCCGCCGGGCAAGGCGGCCGTTCTGCAACTCGGGACGTATCTCGAGTCGAAGCGGAACGTCATCCGGGAGGTTCTGCATCCTGATAAGGTCAGCGATGCCGCCGAGCACAGGGAGAAGTGGAACCGCAAGGTGGCCGAGATCAAGTTGGCGCTCAAAACGTTTCTCAAGCGGGAGCTGGACTGGAAGCAGCCTGAGAAAGACGTGTAGCAGAATGCCATACCAAAAAAAGCCCGCTCTGGGGTTGGACATTACGACATGGTCAGGTCACACTTCAGCACCTGCAGGAGCATTTTTTCAGTCTTCAGTCTATTGTCTATCCTCACCTTCCTCTGAGACGACATCGCCGATCCAACACAACTTCGACATCTATGACAGCCCGGCTCTCTCACCCACAGCACCTACCTGCACGGCGTCAAAGCAGGCTGCCCACTAGGAAGGTACGGAAACTTGCTCTGCGCCGCATGCAAGCTCCTGGCGCAATCCATCGAGTTCCCCTGGCACGTAACACAGTACCAGCGGCGACCGGCCTCCCCCGGCACCACATACCTGCAGCACATGGGCAGGTAGGCGCCGCAGTCGGGCCAGGCGCACGCCCTATGCCCGCGGGGGTCGTCCGACATCCAGCGGATCGCGAGCCACAACTCCCTCGACGCGGCGGCGCCCATGTACGGTAGGAACCGCCCCAGCTGCATGTCGGCACCGCAGCACGTGAACCCGGCCAGGCGCGCCATGCTCCGCTTGAGCTGGGCGTTGCGGCGGAGCAGCATGCGCTTGTCGCGCGCGCTCAGCGGGGACGGCGGGTAGAAGAAGGCGTTGTGGTTCTCGACCAGCTGGACGCGAACGTCGTGCAGCTTGGCGTGGTTGCGCTCGATGCTGAGCTTGGCCGTCAGGGCCTTCACGAGGAGGCAGTCGCGGCAGATGAGGTCGCCGCAGGGCAGGTCGTGCAGCTGGTTGAGCGTCGTGCGAGCGTGGCAGTTCGTGCAAGGGAGGTTCCATGCCGAGGAGGGGTCCCGGTTGCCACCGTGGCGGGCGAGGTAGCGAGCGATGTGGGAGGCCTTGGGGTCGTGGACGTGGTCGCCGCAGTTGCGCTCGCCGTGAAGGTGGAAAGGCGGGATGGTGCCCTTGACTTCGGCCGGGGGTGGTTGCGACGCATCGTCGACGGCCTTAGCTACTGGATGGGTCCAGGTGGGGAGTTGTGTGGGCGTCATGTTGGCTGATGCTCTGTTTGGGGTTTAAGGCGGAATACGAGACCACCTGGATGCCAGCAGGCCTAGAGCCAAGGATGAAGACCACTGATGCGACAATGGCATTCATATATAGACCAGCACAATAAAGGAAGAGACTGGATTGTTCAAGAACAAAGACGTTGGGTGATTGTCATTGAACAAAATCCATATCTGTACGGCGGAAGAGCGGGCTACCGATTTCCATCCTTTTGTTGCACGTCGACTCGGAAGAGACTGACCCGGAGCCACTCGATAGGGTCTCAGAAGTGTACAGAACTGGCGGTACAAGGTAAGAGATTCAGGCAGCATTGGAATGTAGGTGTTGTCTACGGATGTAGACATTGCAAGGTCGATTGAGTCCTCAGCTGCAAAAGAAGATGGAAGGATCTTCGCACAAAGCCCAGAGCTCCGGAACAGCCATTCAGCGACATTACGCACACTGGAAAGTACCATCGCATTTTAGCCCACACTCGTCCATGTTGCAGATGATCAAGGTGAGTCGCAGTCAGCATCCGTCCGCAGCAAACGAGGTCGCGGGTTTAACGACGGCGAGCACGTTACCCACGAAAGATGCGGTGCCGGCAAATAACGGCATCAGACAACGGTATCAACCTCGGGGCTCTAATGACGGCGGTAGTTGAGTTGGCCAGCGGCTCGGAAGCACACGCGGATCCCTACTGCACTACACGATGCAGGTTATACCCGAAACACTCCGCGTCAGTCTACTGTGATCGAGTATTGGGACCATACTTTCTAAAGCCTCACTCAACCCCCAGGGCTGAGGACAGTTTGTTCCTCTCCAGTTTCGAAGACTCCAATAGTTTCCTCACTTCCTCGATGAGCTTCTCCCTTGCAACGAGCAACCCCTTGTCTTTCACCGCGGCATCCCTGTCCCCACCCTGCAGTTGCTTTACCCGCACCTGGCCGGCCGCCAGCTCCTCCTCGCCCAAGATGACAGCCACCGGCACGCCCTGGGAGGCGTTGAATTGCTGCGCGGGCCTGGGCTTGACCTTGGCGGTGAACTCGGCCCTGATCCCAGCCCGCCACAGCTCGCGGGCGACGCGCATGCGCTCGAACAGCAGCCCGTCGTACCGCCCGCCCGCGCCGACGCTGCCGACCTGGCTGCGCTGCGGGTTGGTCCGGTCTGGCAGGGGAACCACCTCGTAGATCAGGCCCGTGTAGTAGTCCAGGCCCCTCGCGAGGGAGAGGCCGAACGAGACCTTGTCGAGGACTTCCATGGCCTTGAGGTAGGATGCGAGCAGCTGCATGTCCGCGACGCCCTCGGCCACAGTCTTGTTGGCACTCAACTCGGCTTCCGATTCAATCCGGTCGAGCATCTCGCGCATGCCACCGCTCCGCTGCACGAAGCCGCCCACGCGGTCGGCGACCTCGTCCGAGATACCCTTGTCAAGCATCTCCCTCTTGACCTCGTCCCACGGCGGCTTATCCAACTTGTCCGCGGCAGAGCTGAATCAGCTGATGGCGCGGATCTTGTCCGCGGGGACGCCGGCTACCTCAAACAGGCCGTCGAGGATCTTGCGGTGGTTGAGCTTGACCGACACGTCTATCCGGAGGGCCTCAGAGACCTCGGCGATGATGCACAGGACCTCGGCGTCGGGGATCATGGGGTCGTAGACGCCGGCAATGTCGAAGTCGCACTGGTAGAACTCGCGCAGGCGGCCGCGGGCGATGGCGGGCTGGTCGCGGCGGTAGACCTTGGCGACCTGGTAGCGGTCGAGGATCGTGGTGATGGTGTCGCTGGTCGTTTAGCTTTGGGGTGATTTGTAAGATTGAGTCAACGCACAAAATCTGGTCACAGAGGACGAGGTCCCCGCCCACCCAATCTCGAGTTCCTTTTGGCGTTTTGAGTCGGGCGTCCTGCCGTGATGGGGCGGAGGTGTCGGAGGCCATGTTGCTGGCGAGACGTCAAGAAGCGCTGCTGTTAATTATTGGATAAATTCAGGTTCGACTGTCGCCAGCATCCCTCCATGGCCTGGAATTTGATGAATTTATCGTCCTCCATTGTCACGACGCGATGTGACTCATCTGCGGCAGTGACCAACACAGTCGAACCAACAGAACACTGCCTCGTGCGCATGGGGCCAGTGGAATGGAAGTGCAGTCAAATCTGATTTTCACGTCCCTGTTGATGGCATCGTACCTTGTGTGTTGTTTTGAATGCTGTCGGGTGTCATCTGTAATATGCAGCAAACGAAGTGCCACCGATACGAAGTACGGTACTGTCCGCCGTAATGTGCTTGCAGCGGTACAGAATTCGGCAATAATCCCTGTCTGCAGGGGTAAGGCCGCTTTGCCGATCTCAATTTACACCCTGGGACCTCCGTAGGTCACTCGAGTCACTCGACATCACGGGTACGCGAACCGTTGAGGGTGAAGGATAATTAGGCATCCAATTATCTACGATACCTAGGTCCTCGAACCCCAAGATACCTCGCCCGTCTTTACTCGAGAGCGCAATGCGTCGGATTGCGTTCTACCGACCACGCTGGCTGACTCCATATCAAAATCCATCCCTGTCTCTTTTTGCTACCCGGGAGTCAATGTTGCGCGCGGTCGTGCGGCCGTTTCATGCAACCCCGTCCGGCCAAGCAGACAAGGTGTGTGATAGGCCGCAGCGGAAAAAGTGCATCAGCCACAGCTTCCTCGTCGCTGGATGGATGGATGGATTTTATTCCGCCCGGAGGCACTGAGCCTAGAGGGCCTTGGCACGCTAACTACATACGATT
>MU863687.1:49884-77973 GCA_033575675.1 Parathielavia hyrcaniae | reverse complement strand
CGGTTGTCGGGCGGGGTGGTGAGGGATTTCCGGGCGCTCAGAAACCTCACTTCTGATCCTCGAAATCGACGTCTTCGGCCGCCAACAGGCCGCGCAGTAGCTGCGCAGAGCTGCAACCCCTTGGGCCCGAGGCAGTGCTTCCGAGTGCGTCCCTGGACATTGGGGCCCCCAACACGTGACCACAGACGATAACTCAGAATTGTTGTTCTCGAGGTTATGATGGCCGGTCTCGCGGGCCTTTAGTTTCTGGTCTGTTGTTTCAAGCTCCGTCTCGTCTGGCGTCGGATGCTAACGGCACAGCACGGCATAGCCTGTCTCGCATGCCTAGGGCGCATACCTAGGCTGCACCCCACTGCACATGGTGGGAGGGCGGGTGGCCACTGACCGGGGTAGGCGGGTCCCTCGTCTCAACTTTCCCGTCCCAAACAATTTCAACCTCCCAAACCAACCCAACACCCAACGCCCAACATTACGTCCCAACTCGAGCAAAGCCCAATTCAGTCCCCCGCCCTTGTCGATCATTGCAACACCACGTCCTGATGTCTGCAATTTACCGGGCCCTCCGGCGGAAATTTCGCCATCACCGACTCACCATGCCCGACAATGACGAGACCACGCACCATGAAGGTGAAGTGAATCTTGCCCCAACACCCCAAACCTCCTCTTCGCCGCTCGCGCCGCTGGAACTGCTGCCGTTCGAGATCCAGCGGCTCATCCTCGCGCAATCGCCCACCTTCAATACCCTGCGCGCGTTTGTCCACGCGTCCCCGCAGCTCCACAGCGTCTACGTCCAGGATCGGCAGCGGATCGTGAGGGACTTCGTCGAGCAGAGCTTTGACGGCTTCCTCGTCGACGCCCATGCCGCGTACATATCGGGCAGCGAGAGCTTCCAACAGAGCCGGTCGAACGCGCCGACGTGGGAGTTTATCGATGCCTACCGAGACCAACTTGCAACTGCCGTCGCAAGTGCGTCTGCTTTGGCCGCGCAGCTGCCGTGGGACCAGGTAATGCACCTGATCCGGTTCCACTGCTCCATCATCGAACCTCTTACCGAGCGGTACGCGACCTGGGCATTGGCGGCGATGTCTTCGTCCCCCGAGAACCGCTACCCTCTCAGTGGCACCGAGAGACGGCGGATCCAGCGTGCGCTATACCGCCTCCAAATCTACTGTAACGTGTGTGGCTCCAGAGGGGAAAGACTCAGCGCGTCAAGCCCTCTCACCGGTAGTGTTGATCGGCTCCGTGTCTTGGGTGTGTTTCTAGCCTGGCAGATTGAGGAGGTGCTATGCATTCACGAATTCGCAAAGGATATATACGGTGGCCTTCTCCACCGGGTCGCCTGGGATCTCGACGAGGCCCGAAATCCAAAGTATTCACACCTCTCTTTGTGGGAAGTGCGTGAGGAATTATTGGTTCTTTCAGGGGAACCAGAGCAATACAGTAAATACAGCGTCCCTCCCCCCCTCCTCGGTGTTGTCAACTACCTAGGTACTTCCACAAATCACCAGCTTCTAACATGCTATGTTTAGAGATCAGGCAACGGTCCCTAGACTCGATGCTATGCCAGGGCCTCACCGTCTTGTCCGCCGTACTCGAAACCACGGCCCATGAAGAACTAGTCGAGCTCGTCCGACAAAGCATCCTATTGAGGCCCGACTACGGATTCGACTGGATAGACGACGACACGACGGAAAACTATCAGGAGTATCGACGGCAAGATTGGTACTCCGCCGAGGACGCTGCGCAGGACAGGAGGGACAAAATCTCCTTTGGCATAGATACGCCGGACCTGCCCTCGCTGGCCTGGGTGATCTTGTGGGAGGGCGAGGCAAGCAACCTTTTTGGCGCTTATGTGCCTAGGACCTTGGCTCGATGGGGATACGTGATGTGGGACGCGCCGCGCTTGCAGGCGTCGGGCGCTATCAAGCATATTCCGCTAGAGCGGCGCACGTACTATAATCCACGAGAGATACACTACCTAGATGGCGGATGGTACTGATGTTTGAGGACACGCAGCAATTGATTTTTAGTTTAGTCCGATTGGGAAAGCTTTTCACGCAGTCATCGGTGGACGGGATTTGTGTACCTGGTGACTAGATAGTCAGCTGGAAGCTTCCATCTCGAGGT
Source organism: Parathielavia hyrcaniae (assembly GCA_033575675.1). Lineage (NCBI taxonomy): Eukaryota > Fungi > Ascomycota > Sordariomycetes > Sordariales > Chaetomiaceae > Parathielavia > Parathielavia hyrcaniae. The sequence goes on along the minus strand of MU863687.1, from coordinate 75,846 downwards.
ACGATAATTACACGCCCCAATCTTCGAGCTTCGCTTCACACTTGGTAGGTGAACACCATAGCTACAGTCAGGGCACCTATCTTATCCCAACATTAGCAATGCACACGGCCATTTTATCGTTTGACCCAGGAATTCATACAGGACTTCATTTAACGAATTTTACCGGTCCCCATAACCTATCCCTGTAAGCAAACGTCGTCGGGGACTCGGGGAAAGTTGTTGGGCTCATCTCGTAGCTGGACGTAATGGAAAGGCCTGTGCTAGCGACGTGAAATCTTATTTGAACCTTTATTGTACCTATGAATATACTGTGGTACATGTGTAACCGGCTGACCGGGCAGGCAACAATTCTTTGTGTTCCTTCTGAGCCTCGGGGCAATGTGTTTCCAGGAACAAGGAACGCGCCGCCACGCGGTGCATGACTCGCCCAGCTTGGCAGTCTGGCTGGTGCGGCACAGGCCATTCCTTCCGTTCCATTTAGCGAGGGTTCTCCACAAGACTGGACGAGGCAACGGCCAATGAATTGCCGGAACACGACCTACCAATGTCGGTTAGAGTCGCAGGTTCGCTGTACAGATCTTGTGTTCGCGATCCTTCGCGGCTGAGGCTCCGCCCCATCTCTGGCCCTCGGCCCCATTATGGCGTGGTTTTCATGTCCGGTGCCTGGGGCTCATTACGGCTGGGAGTTAAGCTTGTTTATAAATACAAAGTGGTTGTCTCGCTGCTGATGGATCGGTCAAGTAGATCCATCTGCTGTACGCTCCATCCATTTTCACATCAACCTGTAACGTATATTATCAGCGAGACAGAGGCAGCAGAGGTCTACGGCCTTCTACCTGACGAACAGATGGGCAAACGGGAGCACCGGTCTACTGAACTGGCAGTACGACTAGTGGTGGCTCAGGCCAGAGAGGCCTGGAGGCAGAAGGCATCAGCCAGCCTCCTACAGTTAGATATCTCAGGAGCTTTCGATACTGTCAACCATATCCGGCTACTAGCCACCCTTAGGATGGATGGATGGATATTTATTCCGCCCGGAGGCGCTAAGCCTAAAGGGCCATGATGCTAGTTACATAATCCCTTCCTGTGATTCTGCCTTGATCTCGTACAAGCCCATAAAGTTGTCATTCCTGAAGCAATAATCCTCAAACCAGATGTGACTTTATCGTCGAAAGCTCGTGGTTAGTTGACGAATTGCAGGCGCGCTTGAAGGCTATTTTCTCCAAGTGTTTAGCGTCCTATCTTCAGCAGCTAAAGCGAGTCCTGCGGTTAGTGCCACGAGGGTGCTTAGGGGGTTAGTCGAAGGGGGAAGAATTGTTGGTCTCAACTGTCGAGTCAAGGGAGTGCATCCTGCTTCTGGCCAGCAGGATAGAGCTTCGGGCAGTTGAGACTGAACGATTCATGTGGTCCTCCGCAGGGAACACACTTCATGACTGTTTCCTTGCATCCACTGTGATGATGTCCCTCTTTCGCACACTTCGCGCACACTTGAGCTTTCCTGCAGTTGAACGCTTTGTGTCCAATTTCCTGGCAGTTGTAGCACTGCTCCGGGCGCATCCGGCGTTCAAACACTCGCGTGTATCCAGATTCCCCCCCTGCGTGGAAGAAGCCCTCGTTCAGCAGTCTCCTTGCATCGCTCACTTTGGTGACGTAAACCACCATCGATCCATACGCTTTCGCGCTGTCCTTCCTGCTCAACCAAGCGATCTTCGCCACCGTGGTTTCGTTTTCTTGGCTGAACGCTTCCGCAGCTCCAGTTCGGATGTTGCCTTCGTCATCTAGGACCGCCAGGCGGTTGACGTTGTCGACCTTGATCGGATAGAGCTCATCCCGTAGTACTCGTGTGCCTGGTGCAATTTTTCCTTCCGCGACCTGCTTGACTATACCGAGTTCGATCTCGTCCCTGCAGGCAATCCTGATTCGGTTCGTGTTTTTCGGGTCTTTGGTCACTGCGCGGCATCGCCAATTCACGCGGCCTTCCATTCCCCGAATCTCTTTCTCCACAATCCGCCTGATAGCCCCGACTGAGATCCTTTCGTCTACTCTGCTTTCCACTCTGGACGTATCGATCGTGCAGAACAAGGAGTCGGTCATGGTCGATGGCGTGGTTTCCATGGATGATATCGAGTTCAGGTTTGCTGAGGAACTATTCGGTGGGGTTCTCGCAACATTTGCGTACGATGGATTCGGACTGGTCAAGGCGGTCGTTGTAGTAAAGGCTGGGCTGTTCGAGATGGTGTCCAGTCGTTCGTAGACATGTTTTAGCTCTTCCGCCACTTGCTGTTTGACGTCGCTGAGTTCTGTTTTCACCCTGACCAGCTCCGTTTTGACAGAGACTAGTTCGGTGCTGAGCTTGACTAGCATATCCGTTTGTTGTTGGATGACGAGTTTGAGATCCTTGATGTTTTGACGCGTTTCGCAGACGTCGATCAGCAGCCTTTGCGCGACGCTGGTCCTTCCATCGAGGGTGGGTGCGCCATCACGTCGCACGGTGGCACCTGGTGTGTTCTTGGTCGGTTGTGCCTTGTTTTCGAGGGAAATCAACGTTTCTCGGACTTTGGCGGACGGTTTGGGGGAGCGCAATGGTCGGCGTGTCGGCTCGGGCGAGTTCAGCGTGTCGCCGGTGTCTCCGGTGTTCGCGTTTGACACCATTTTGCCTTGCTTAAGCCCTCGTGCCTCTTTAGAGTTTTGTCTCTGAACAGGGTCTCCTGCTGGTGATCGAAGTCATCGGCTGGCCCTGTGACTGCTCGGCCATCCCGTTCCTTTAGCCACCTCTCCTCCCAAGCCTCCTGCACCACCCTGTCTGTGTCGGCTGTCCCCCCTGTCCAATCTGCAATTGTGATGGCGGCTGTTTCCACTGCTGTAGGCTTCTGCGGTCCCAAGGATTACTTAATTTATCCACGAGACTACTGAGAGAAATAATAACAGTACTAACGGTAAACTAGGCGATAAAGAGATGATGGAGCAAGGTACGGATGTAGACTACAAAAAAATAGCCAGCAGTCGCCCGAAGCCTGAAGGTCTGACCGTCGCGGCGTCGCCCGGGCCATGCAAGAGACCTCTGCGACCCACCGCGACCTGCCACCACGGCCATCAACATTCCTTGTGTCCAGGAACCATACTTTGACTGTAAATCTAGTGGTGATGCTTTCTGCTCTGCTGAGTGACGTTTGTTGGGTCTGTTTGCGTGTGAGTTTGCTGGTCGAATATCTTATCATAAGTAGGCGAGGAGCTGCCCACCAGTGAAGGGTGGCAGGGCGGTGAGTCTTGGGGTGAAGATCGTATTAGTGGAGGATGCTGAGGGGTTGTGAGCCGATGGGCAGCGTGTGAGGGATGGTGCGGTTGTTGGAAATATGATGATGAAGGCTTGGAGTTGTCTGAATGAGGGGATGCGTGTCAATGTTGGTTTTTTCTTCGTCCTTGAATGCGTGTGTATGAACAGTGGAGGCACGGGATTAATATGTTGCATTCATGCATAGTATGAGTGTATTCTAGTGCAAAAGAATGTCCGCTTCCTTCATGTCGGCTCTGTGCCCTCTCGCGTTCTCTCCACCTGAAGCCCTTCTTTCTTAACGCGAGTCTCTGCTCATTCATTCGATGTGAGTCCTGATGCCCAGCTTGCGAAAAGTCGCTGTCACTGCCTTCACATCATCCATCCCCTCTTCCGTTCCGCTCTGTGCATCGAAGAGGGACACTGCGATGCTCCTCAACGCAGGAAACTGGTCTTGAGTGGCAGCTGCGAGCCGCATTAGCGGCTCGCGAAGATGCTTGAACTCGAACCTGGGGTCCTGCAGATTGGTGCTCCAGCACAGCCGGAGGGATCGGATCGAGGCCGGCAGCAGGCGGACCAACAGCACGGGGTCCATGTTGGGAACTTGGACCGGGTCCATGCCGTTCAATGGGTCGATACCGGGAATCAGGGATGTGAGATCCAGAGACAGGTGTTCAAGCTCGGACAGTCTGCGCAACGACTGCACCGTGTCCGCCGGAGAGCGAAGCTCGAAATCATCCGAAATGTTCAAGTCGAGTGATGTCAGAGCAGGGGCATAGCGAAGTATGGCTTCCTGGGCTTGCCAAGGGGTGAAACACTCCATGCCGGGGCATTCGCGATCGAGGTGACTGTCGTGGTACAAGAAGGATCGCAGATTCGGGCATGCGGCGAGAATGCGGGCAAGGGCCAAGAGGGTCAGGGTGGATTTGTGAAGGTGCAGCTGGACGAGGTTGGTAATGATGGGCAACCTGTGACGGATTTGTGCGCTCTGCATTACAAAACGGCAGACAATGGACCGTACGTTGGGGGCCACAATGGCCAGACGGGCAATCAGAGCGAAGCCCTGGAACATTGGCTCGCCCAACAATTCGCATGAGGAGTCGAGTGTCATTTGGACGTGCCTGACGTGTTGTAGCGAGCCGGAAGGTTGGTCGGTGAAGAGGTGGCACAGAAGGATTCCCGTGGCAATTTCTTGAACGTTGGGGCAGAGTGAAACAAAGAACTCGAAAATGGTGGGCTGTTCCCGCAACATTACGATCCCCGCAAATCCATCCTGGCTTTGTCGTAATATGCCTCCCCTTAGTTCGTCGAGGTAGGCCGCGAGTCCCGAGAAGCGGCTCCAGATCTCCTGGTCGAAAGAGGAGGGAGTAAACAGAGCGATGATCGTGGAGACGGTACTTTGCCACAGCCTATCGTCGAGCAGATAGCGGACATGCAAAGCGAGATCGGGTCGGGCGATCAGCGTTCGAAGGAGCAGCCACCACGGCCCCTCGGCAGGGCGGTGGTACAGGTGCGGCGTTGCAATAGCGAGGAGCTTCTTCGAGGTCCGGCAGAGGTGTGCCATGGCGACCACTGCGATGGCTCTCGGGCGCGTTGCTGCGGATTCCTGCCCTAAATTTTCCTCTTCCAGTTCCCATGGCTGGAGTCGCGGCGGTCCGGAATCGCAGTAAAGGCAGTGGCACCTGACGATGCGGTCGATCACCTCAACAGGGAGCTGGTCTAGTGAAGGCATTGCGATATGGGTCTAGTCGAGTGGCAGTGCCAAGAGGCGTCGGAAGTGTCGAAGCTGTTGAGATGTGTCGCTAGAGATGTCGAGTTTGTGTTGTTGTTCCCTGGAGATGGGAGTCTCGAATCGACACTCTCTTACCCTGAGTTTCAAGAACCCCAATCCCGGGTCGCGGCTGCCGAACTGTTAGCCATGACAGGGAGCAAAAAAAAAGTCAGAGAAGGAAGTGCCGTACCTGATAGACACATGGAGAGAGAATTCCAGCAAGCTCATGATCGGCATCACCGAAAGGCCGAGATCCCTGCCCGATCGATCTGTTCGGAGTAGTCGACAGGCTGGTTTTCCCAGACACAATCAGAGCCTGGAAGAAGCGGTACTTGCGAGCATACCACTTCGGCGGGATTCCTAGGGGTGCGCGGCTTCTTCCTAGACGCGGCTTACATTTTTTTGCCAGCGGTTGAGACACAAACGCGAAAACCGAGAAAAGACATCACCAATTACCCTCTGCGCGCGTTTCGTGGCTCAGCGCCCGAGTTGGCACAACCGCGGGGTCTGCGGCATCGGGTTCCTGCATCGACGGTATCAGTTGCTTAACTCAGAAAGAGTCGGTCTCGACGGGGCACGCCCAGCGACGGCAGTGAGGTTCCACCTCAACGGCGTCTGCAAACTCTGCATGATTCTCGGCCCACTCGAAAACGTGGTTGCCTGCGCATGTGACCATTTTCGGAAAGAGCGTGTGGGGAAAGCGGGGAAAGATCGGTTGATGGAAGGCTTCCAGAACATCAGCGTCACGACACCAAATACCAGCAGAAACGCCACCGCTTTGCTTCACCCTTTGTGGACGATTGAGCTTCGTCGCTCGGACCTCCACAAGTCGAAGAATGGTGAAACGGTTTTCAGCTCCCTGGGTAACCGAATGTAAATAGTCTATGCACTAGTCAATCAACAGGCGAGCTTGTTTTTCGGGGTCTCCGGCAGGCGGCAGCTGGTCTCCACCGTTCCCGGCGCCAAGCAATCTCAGATCGGACCTCGGTTGCGCACCTCCTCATTCAGCTTTCTTCTTACTTTTTAGTGATAAGTTCTTTTTTGCCGTCGTTTCACACATGAGGTAGATCTTCGACTGATCTCTACAGACGCCGACTTCGCACCTACGCCATGGTAGATTCCTGTTTGAGGCCTTTGCCGACGTCCAACTGCCAAGACGTTGCACTGAAGCGAATGTGGGAAGGCTGCTTGGCAACGGGCTCGACCCGAGACTAGCTCTGCGGAGAAAGCCCCCCGAGATCACATGAGCAAAATTGCATCGTCACCGAAGACAGAACCCCTCTTGATGGCAAAACCAGACAGATCTCCTCCCGTTCGCAGTCTAGCCAAGACACTCCTCCAGTCAATTCAACGCCTCCTTTGCGACCGACCCTCGACGCGCCGCGCCGTCTTTTCCCCCGCCTCCAACGACCGGGGACAAGGGCACTGAAACTCGAGAGAAAAAGGGGTCTAAGCTGCGGCGCAAACAACTTTCCCTTGGCGGGGCGGAAATCCCAGCCTCTTCCAACCCATCCACGGCGCATACTGATTTGGAGGGCCCTTTGCAACCTTCAAAGTTTGCCAGTCGTGGCAGAGGACCCTTTATTAGATATCTCATCAACGGTGCCTACCCATTAACCGACGTCGAGAGTGGAGCTGGTCGGCATTTGACCCCAGAGCCGGCGTCCCGGGGGCTTGGGTTGTGACATCTGCCTAAATTCACCGGTCCACAATCACGATCGCGGTACCAGTTGAGAAGACCAGCCAAACAGCGCTGTGTGCGCGGAGCCGCACCCGATGGTCGGCCTCTACGACGATTTCGCCTTCGACGGCTCCGATTTCAACGCGTTCCTGGCCCAGGACCAGTATCTCGCTGGGTCGTCGCCCGAGGACCTCCACGGCCGCTCCGTGACGGAACCGCACTTCCCCCCGTCCATCCATGCACTCAAGGGGCAACCTCATCACCACCACCAGCCATATCCTCTCTCACCAACAGATCCCCTCGGCCCACATCTCGAAAATGCCCTCCGAACAGCCCACCTGGCCCGCTCAGCACCAACCAGCTTCCCAATCCCATCCGCCAACGCCAACGCCAACCACCACCACCCACCACACGCCTCGGACCTGACAGCAATCGACACCATGGGCCTAGCCTGGGACGCCCACGCCCTCACCACCAACCCCCCAACCACAGCCCTCACCACCACCACCAGCAGCAACCCCGCGCCCTCCTCCTCCACAATATTAGACGACTCCAACCCCAACCCACATTCACATGCTGCAGCAAGCTACCCAACCGACCTCGACCTCGGCAGCAGCAGCCTGGCAACGGCGGCCGTGCAGTCGTCGTCGTCGGAGCTGCTGCGCCAGGCGCTCCGCGAGCGCGATGAGGCGCGCATGCAGCTCAGCACGGCGCGCAACGAGCTCTACGCCGCGCGCCAGCTCGGCAAGCGGCTGCGCGCCGAGCGCGACGAGGCCCGCTCCCAGGCCGACTTCCTCGGCGCCGAGCGCGTCAAGCTCAAGCAGACCGAGGCCCGGCTGCGCAGGGAGCGGAACGAGGCTAGGTTGGCGGTCGCGCTCAGGAAGGGGGGGAAGGTTGAGGGTGGGGGAGGGGGGGGTAGTGGGGGGGTCAGGGGTGGTGGTGGTGGTGATGGGAGGCGGGCTGGACCTGGGCTGGGAGGAGGCGGTGGGTTTCTGGGGGAGAGTCAAGGGGAGGAGTCTGGGGAGTCGCCTGAGGTTGGTGTGAATATGGATTTGGGTTGATGTGTCTGGAATCTTTTCGGATGTGGTGGGAACGAGGGTGGTGCGTTGGGGATCGATGAATGACGATGATCCACGGAAAGTGATACCAGGCTGTATATCAGGGCATTTCTGGTTTTTCTTGGCGTATTGCCCCGTGGTTCCATGGTTAATATGTCCGGTTTGGAAAACGAGCGTGCTGTACAATTCCTGACCTTCGTGGTGTTCGTTCCTGGTACCCTTTTTGGAGTCTGGCGGCAATGGGACTTTGGAAGGAGTATTAGGTTTTCTACGGCAAGGTCTCGCGTTTCATTTAACGCGGTCGAAAAATCCAACATGCTTTTTCCGTTTCTTTTATCCTTTTTTTTCTTTGCTTTCTTTCTTTCTTTTTCCATATTTTTTTTGTTTTTCCCCGGCACTCTCCGTTCTTTCGTGGCAGACGGCAGTGGGGAGACGGCGAGACACTGCCTACGAATGTGGAGAGCATCGCCCTCCAACTCGCGCTGTCCTTCACCGCAATTAACCTGGAAATATTATAAAATGCCAGCGAACACCACATCATGTTGTTCCTGTTGATCTACGCATATACCAGGCCACCTAAGCCGACTTCTTCACCCACATCCACCGCAGGAATACAACCCCCGCAGCCACCGCAGCCCCATTGGCAGCTAGCGTTGGGTGCGGCGCACCCACCATCACTCGCAAAACAGTCCCCTCTGGGGACCGCATTAGAAGCGTCACGGTGGTCAACTGCTGCCACATGCCAAAATGTCATCCCCATGGCCGCTACTTCATGACATCGACAATATGCCAGGTCCAGCTTTCGATTTCGTCGGTTGCGGCGAATAGCCTCATCCACAAACGCCGCGTCCTTCTTAGACAGCAGCCCGCCAGGGGCAAGGCGGGCAGTCTGGCAATACCAGCTTAGGCAAACCGAGTACACGTCGCCGAATGATTCACGGTACATGATACCGGTGTTCTTCGAGTCAGAGTTGGCATCCTCTTGTGTGATTGTGTCGTCATGGTTGATGAGGCGACCGTTGGCCACGGCCCTGGAATACTCTGTGTACCCTGCAGGCGAGAGCTGGTGTGTATGCCATACTAAGTCGATATCAAGGGTAGGCACCGCACTCACACCTATCGGTAAGGTCGGGATCAGCGAGAAGAACCGGCCATACCGTTCCCTGGCTCGCTGCAACGTCGGCTTGCAGGAGGGGCTGTGGTGCCACCCAAACCTTACCATCTTGAGGGCAAAGGAACCCTGCCTTTGTACTGCCCCAGCGAGGTCGAGATCGATGTTGTAGGTTCTGTAGGCAAATCCGGTTGTTGACAACTCATCGTAAGTGTCCAGCAATGTCTGTAGCTCGACGTCCGATTTGAAAGTGTTGCGCCGGGATGACAGGAGGTTTATGAGGCCGCCCTTAGGTGCGTCTGAGTCCGGGCTGCCGATGAGAAGCAGTAAATTCGAATGCAGACCTGTTGCTTCGGCCACGGCGGCATCTTGCTCCGAAAGATAGAAACAAGTTTCGTCCAGGCTAATGGACGGTTCCTGTCTCACATGTTAACACTGCACAGACAGCATCACGGGGTGCCATATGCAAGGAGATAGAGACATTACCAGCTGAAGCCAAGATATGCCTAGTAGACCTGCGCCGTCGCCGCGCGCCGACTTGCAGAAAGCGTGATAGGAGTGAGGGTTAAGCATGAACGAATGCCAGACCATCAGCACATCGAGCGGCGGCACCGACGCTTCCATCTCAACCACAGGCCGCCGCGCAGTTCGAAACCAGTGAGTAAAACGCGCAACGGCAAACTTGACAAAGTCTTGCCAAACGACATCCGCAACCGCGCCACTGCTTGCTCCCCATCCCTCCACCCGTCCTCGGAGATCCACGAATAGATCTAGCACTTGGAGATGAGTCACGCAGTGTTCAACACTCGGGATCGCATCGATCCGGGTCTTGTCAGCTTCGTCTGTTGCGGGTTCAAAATTCCGGCCGCCCTGGTGCCCCTTCGATCCTTGGGAAGTCGCGACCGCCCCGAGTACTTCTTTGGACTGAACAAGGTGGCGAGCTGATTCGGCGAAGCGCCTGAATCATTGCAGGAGAGCGGAAAGATGCCAAGTTGTCATTCTCGAGAACCAGCCTGTTTGCGCAAAGCCAAAGCCACAATTTCACGGGGTATGGAGCTGCCGTGTTCCGGTGCTCTTGGAGCCGGTTTCATGCTTGACACTTGACAGGCTGAGGTGTTTTCAACTATTCGATGCTCGCCAAAGTCCTGCAGGCTGCAGAGTCTCGGAAAGTGCGGCTGAGTCTGCCCAACATTGTCCCTTGTCACTCGCCATCGTTGGGCAGCATAAGGTATCCATCGCGCCCGCCTTTCTTGGACCCGAGCGAGTATTAGCTGCGCTATCGCGTCGGGTGATGCACCAGGCGCATGTTGGGAAGTTGCGAGGCAGATTGACAGATCACAAGGCTTCCCCTTCCTTCCACCTGCAACTTTCAACCTCAAACCCGGAGCAACCTGAAGTCCATACCACACGCAAAGCTTCAACCGTTCTGGAGATTGCGATACTCGACTTCGATGGACGCTGAGTTAGACCACCTTCAACCATGGCCGAAATACTCGGAATCGTTGCCGGAGTCACAGGAATTGTGGATGTTGGGATACGAGTATCGGGGCGCCTTCACAAGATCGCCAAAGTGTGGAAACACGCACCGGACGAGATTCTCGCGCTGAGCAGGGAGGTGTCGGATTTCACCGCCGTGATGCACAGCGTGGAGGACGCATGCAGGTCCATCCAACTCGCTCCATCGGCAAGCACGCGGCTTGCTTCTACCCTGGGAGACAACATCATGAAAGCCGCGGAACTCATCCGGGACATCGACGACGCCATCCAGGAACTTGCCTCGTTGCCGAAGCTCAAGCAGAGGTCGAAGTGGCTCTCGCTACGGACTACGCTTGAGCAGAAGATAAAAGCGCTGCATGGTTTTAGAGTCCACGTCGGGCATCTCCTCCGTGCGCAGGGGATGTGAGTCTCTCTGTTCTTACTCGATGTTCAGTGATGGGCTGGGGTGAGACTAACGCTTTTGCAGTTTCTCGAATGTGCGAGTGGAACTGGAGCTCGTATCAATCCAGAGCAACCTTGAGCACACGCGCAGCCATGTGGCAGACAATTTGTCAGTAATGAACCAGACAGGTTTGCAACTCTGCCAAAGACTTGCCGACATAGAAGGGCTCATGGCCAGCTCAGGGTCCGCGATGGAGAGTCAACCTGACTGGATGCACTCCAAGTCCCTTCAGCAGCTGCTTACCAGTCGACAACCACCCGATCGTTCCCACAACAGTCTAGCCGCCGGACGAGATACGAAACACCTCCAGACACTGACACGGAAGGAAGATCACGCTTCCGAGATCTTCAGCATACGAACAACGTACAGAAATCGGCACTGTCCTCGCTCCTGCGTGTGTGCCTGCCATTCGCGGCCATCGGTGCGGCAGCAGCGAGCTTGGAAGACGCCACCCCTACTTCGCCGCCTGATGGGGGTCCTCTTTGCCCAATATTCAGCCTCCCCCACCTCCAACGAAACCTGCGACCGCATCGAGTGCCGGCGTGACACCTCTCCGACCCTTGAGGTTGTCTACGACTTCCCTCTTTGGTGTCTGAACTGGGGTCTTCACGTTCTTGTGCAATGGGGACTCACCGGCTCCCCGGCTGTGAGTCTCACCCCTCGTTACCGGGTATCATTCCGGGCCGGTGGACTCTTGCACGCGGTTCATTCGAGCAATGTCAGAAATTGTCCGCGCCATCCTCAGAGAGATGCCGTACAGCGTCCACTTCCAGGCTTACCAGACGGGCTTCACGGCTCTGCACTATGCCTGTGTCAAATACGACGCGGCCTCTGCAGAGATTTTGCGTCTGCTGTTGCGGGCGGGGGCCGACTTCGATGCCGAGAACGACTATGGCCAGTCTGCTGGGAGCATCGCCGCAAGTCAGATCCTGCTAGGTTTGATGCCCAGCTATCTCTTAACGAAAGTGGCAAGCCGGACGTCGGTATCTCGGCTGGCAGACGGGTTGGAGCTGTCCCCTGTGACCGAAGTTGTTCTGGGTTCCCGTCTCGGCAACGTGGAGAAAATGCTGGCGAATATGCCGCCAGAACGGCTCAAGCTGACCGAGCTCGACAATAGGGGAAACACCCCTCTTCATTGGGCAGCCCGTGCGGGAGATATGGGTGTTGTCAAGGCTCTTGTCAAGTGCGGCATCGACATCAGCATCCGCACCATGTCCGGGAAAATCACCCCTGATCGGAGCCTGCGACAGCACTCTTGGGCCGAGCACCGAGTGCTTCCGCTGGCTGCACCAAAACGGCGCCGACCCGCATCTGGTCGACCATCACGGATACAATGCTCTCACGTCGGCGTGCTGCCGCAGGACTTTACCGGCCGTTCGCGAGCTTCTTAAGTGGGGGGTTGTTGTGGGGGCCCCACTTTGGGCTTCCAGACCTTCCTGCCCAGACCACTTGCACCTGTTTGCCATCTCTTCCTCCTGCACCACCACACATCACCTCCGTATCGCATCACCTTTTCTGCCTGCATCCCACCACAGGGGTCGATGTCAACACACGTGACGCCATGGGGCGAACGGGACTCGGCTGTGCGGCTCAGTTCAACCACGACCGCGGCGCCAGCGTGCTCCTCCACCACAATGCCGACACCGAGTTGGAGAACTACCTCGGCTGGACCCCCGTCCTCGACGCAGTCCTCAACAACTCGCATGAATGCCTCCGCTTGCTGTTGAAGCGGGGGGCCGACTACCGCTTCGTCAGTCGATACGGATGGTCCATCCTCCACTGTGCCGCCCAAGCCGGGGACTTGGAGACGATGAGGATATTGACCGAGCATCGGCTAAAAGGCGTTGACGCGTTCGCGAGATCCTGGGCATACGGCAACCTCAACGCGGAAGGGGTGTTCCTCAGGCACCGCCGGAAGCACCCCCAAGTCGACATCTTACTAGCGGCGCTGAGAAGGCTTATTGCCACTGTCAACGAAGCCAACACAGAAGCTGCAGCCTTCGACAGTGACATGCGAGACGAGGGCGAGGAGATATTTCATGACGCCTTCGAGTATCTGTGACATGCCTGCTACTTACCAGGTCCTGGACCAGGACTTCGACACACCCATGGCCCGGTAAACACCAACAAGCAATCTTTCGTAACTCGTGTATTTGGGTAAACACGCCAAAAAAAAAAAAAAACCACACCAATCCGCTCGACTCGGATATCCCAAGCCATGCCCAAACGCCCAACAATGACTCGGAACTCCTCAGCCCAAGTCACGCCACTTCACTACATTCGCAGGACCCAAGTCAAGCAGGACCCAACTCGAGCAGGACCCAACTCGAGCAGGACCCAACTCGAGCAGGACCCAGCTCAAGCAGCACCCAGCACCATCTTGAACCCCTCAGCCACCACCTTGGTGATGTCCTCATTCTTGTGCTGCAACAGCCCAAGCGCAAACGCCACATCATTCCACTGCCGCTCGCTATCACACCGCGCCAACCTCGCAGCCAGCTTCTCCGCAAGTTGCTTGGCATGTTTATCCTGCACCACAGCCACAGGTTAGCAATCCGATCTGGTTTGTGCATGGACTAAAAAAGGGAAAGAGACAGGAAGAAACAAACAAAAACAAAAGACAAACCTTCTCCACAAACCCAAGCAAGAACCTGACAATCCTCCTAAAGCTCTCCTCCTCGATTCTCCGATCCGCCGACAGCAGGCTAAACATGTCGACAAAGTGGTTGTACACGGCATTGTCCTTGGTGCTCAGCTCGGTGAAGAACATGCGGGCCAGGTCGGCGATCCGCTTGTCCTCGTCCTCGAGGCACTTTGCCATCTCGCCGAGCTGGCCCTTGACTTTCACCTGGCCCGCTAGGATCAAAAACGTCAGCGTCATCAGGCAGGTCCGCTTGACCATGGGCTCCGGGTCGGCGAGGCGGCGGTACAAAAAGTCCGTGTTCTCGTCGATCAGGTGGTTGAAGCACACGGCCATGTCGCCCAGGGCGATGACGGCGTTGCTGCGCACCGTGGCGTCGGGCGAGCGCTCCATGATGGTGATGAGCAGCGGCAGGTTGGCCTCGCAGTACTCGGACGAGACGCACATGAGCTTGGCCAGGCACAGCGTGGCGGCCTGCTGGAGGTTGCGGTCGCGGTACGTCGTGTTGTTGGCGCAGATCTCGCTGACCATGGGGCCGAAGTGGGCCAGGAGCGAGGTGGGGCCGTAGAGCAGCTCGCGCTCGCGGATGTGCGCCATGGCCTCGGTGAAGTCGTCCTCGGTCGTGCCACCGATCAGGTCGAGCTCGTCGCCCTCGTCGTCGACTTTGGGCTTGTCCTTGGCGGCCGACGCCGAGCGCCGGCTCGAGGTGCTGGCGCTCAAGGAGGAGCGGGCCGTCGCGGCCGCCGTCTTTTCCTTCTCCTGCTTGCGCCGCTTGAAGTCGAGTTCGCATAGCTCGAGGTGCACAATCTGTTTGACGGCGACATGGCCGACGATGAACAAGAGCTGCGACAGGCCGACTGTGTTGTCCTTGTTCTGCTTCTTAGTCGGGCTGGACAGGGCCGGCTGGGAGCCCGCAACGGTGGGGTCGCCGTCTCCCGTCTCGGCCGTGGAGGCGGGACTCGGCGCCGATTGTGCCTCGTCGCGGGAGGTTGGGCGTGAGCTTGGCCGCGACGACATGCGGGAGAAGACGGCCCTCGTCTTGCGGCGGATGATCTCAGAGCAGAGAACATCGGGATGCCTAGAGAGGGTGTAGATGGCGTTGATGGCCTGTTCAGCAACGCCATACCAGTCCTTGCTGTCGGTGGGTACCTCGGTGATGGCAGCCAGCCTGACCAGGACGGCGTGGTCATTGGATAGCCGGGAGAAGATCGCGGTTGACTCCTTGGCCTGGCGGCCGGTGGGGTTGATGCGCCGGAGGGCCACACAGGTGTACTTGGCGAGCTGGAGGTCGGCGCGGCCGAGAGCCCCAAGCCCTGTGCGCAACATGGTCTCCATCTCTCCCACGACGATCTCTGGACTGGCGGTGGCGAGCATGCCGAGCACAATGATGGCACCCCTGCGTTGTTTACGGGAAATGTCCCGCTTCTGCACGCCGTACACCTGCCACAACTTCGCAACAACGAGTTCCGGGATCATACCCTGCTTCATCATGGTGCTCAGCAGCTGCTCCAGAGACGTGAGCTCGGCAGGGGTGGCGCCAAAGGTCAGGCTGATCATGTTGCGCGCGATGTAGTTGGCCGCGTCGTTTGGACTGAAGCTGTCGGGCGCCTCGAAGAACAGACGCTTGTAGCAGTCAATCAGGTGAGCCTGAACGCCCTTACCCTCGTCGCTGTTGCCCTTGGTCCAAATGAGCCGGAGCATGCGGCGGATGCCGACCTTGTTCTGCTCGATGTTGTATGCGTCGCCAATCTCGAAGTAGTCCATGGCCTCAATGACCTCGCTCTTGTTCCTGGATCCGAGCAGCTGGCAAATGGTGCCTGTCGCCTCGTGCAGCACATCAATAAACTTGAGTGCCTCGGTGTAGTACCGCTTGGTAAGGGTGAGCTTCTCGATCGCTTCGGAGGTTGCCGCCTCTTCTTGCGCCTTCTGGATCGCCGCCGCCTTCTCCTCGTCGGTCATCTCGGCAGGATGTTTCCTCGGGGACTCGATCTGGGTGGCATCGTCGAGCAGGCCTTGGTCGACCGTGGTGTTTTCCTTGTCTTCATCCAGACCAGGCGCATCGACGGGCGGCTTCAGCGAGTTCAGTTCGGCATCAACCATGTCCAAGCGCTCCTGCCAGTCCTTTCTCGCCAGCTGTGCGCCGTGAAGTGCGGTGAATGGATGGGTCCGGATCAGGGTCCCGAGCAGTTTGACGGCGTTCCTCCTGACGTGGCTGCTCTTATCCTCGAGGCTGCGGCACGCCAACTCGGCGGCCTTCTGCCGACGCTTTGGGAACTTTTGGTCCAGTTCGCACAGCTTAACGTAGACCTGGATTGTCCTGCATCGGCAGTAGGGGTTGATGTCGAGGAAGCGCTCTTCCAGCACGTCGAAGAAGGCGTTCATCTGGGTCTTGTGGTTCTCGCCCCTCTCGTCCGATTTGCTGAGGTGGGCAAGCATGTTGCCAAAGACTTCGATGAGGGCGCAGCGCAGTGTGTATGACTAGGCGAGTCAGTTCTCAGTCCCTCACTGCGGCGCAAGTCCAGTCTGCTCACCTCGCTGTCCAGTTGCTTCGCCAACAGAGTGACCTGCTTGATGACCAACCTAGGAGCCAACTCAGACAGTCTAATCATAAAGGTCGAAACGGACTTGGGCCCTTTTGTATCGTTGCTGTTGAACTCTTTGTTGCTGAGTTCACGTAATATCTCGTCGGCCAGCTGCGGGTAGTCGTATTGCTCGGCGAGGATGTGGAGGAACTCGGCCATGGGCTCCGACAGATGCTCAAAGTACGTCAGGTTCTGGACAATGGAGATTTGGGCGGCTGGCGGATGTTAGCTTTTCCATCAGCTGCGCTTGACGACGAACCCACCGTATCCGTGACCATGGTGTTTGACGGCAATGCAGAGCACCTTGAAAGCGTGCATGCGGATGCTCGTGCTTTTGACGCGCTGCTCGCTCTCCAGTATCATGTACACGGGCCGAGTCAGGAGGGAGATGAAGGTGTCGCGTTCTGACGTGGTCAGAAAGATCTTGGCGAGCTTCATTCGCAGGACCTTGCACATGGTATTCAGCGCTGTCTCGAGCTGGGCCGAAGAGTCCCAGGTTCCGTCCTTGCCGGCATCTTTCTTGCTCTTGGGCTTGCCGCGGCCCCGCGTAGGCGCCGTGGCGGACGACTTCTCGGCAGCCTTGGTCTCGACGGCGGCGATGGTCCACTGCAGCAAGAAGCCGTACATCTCGAGCAGCTGTTTGTGGTGGGCGATGAGGTCCTGCTCGTCCGACTCGAGGTCATTGTTGATGGCGTCGGCCTCGGTGGCCAGACCGGACGTGATCAGATCAAATACCTTGCTCAGAGCGTGGGCCGAGAGGAAGGAGGTGTACCTGGATTGTTTGAACAGCTCAGAATCAGGGTCTCGCAAACGACGGTCTGCGGCGCCGGAACCCAGAGGACGCGAGCGCCGGGCGGGGGTGGGTGTCTCCGCCGCCAGCAGCGACGTGTCTCTTGTGCTTGCGCTTGCGTGGGAGGGCAGCAGGGGATCAGAGGAGATGGGTGCACACTTTAGAAGAAATTGCAGCGAGTCAAAGATGTGGCTGCGCGTGATGGCATCTGGGTTCTCGGCCACGGCGTCGACGATGGGGTTGAGCACGCCGTTGACGACGGCGTTGTCGGTGAGGGACTCGGGGTCGCTCTCGCAGTCGGCCAGTGCTCCGTCAGCCTCGGGCGTCGGGATGGCGGTGGGATCGCTCATGTAATGCTTGAGCGCATCGTTGATGTCGAAGCTGACGCTGTCCATGGCGGACAACGGCCGATGAGGGGTATCGCGGGGGAGGCCAGTGGTGCAGGTGCGGGAAGGAAAAGACCAAGAGCAAGAAAACGGATCGCGTCGCAAGACGGTGAATCGTAAAAGCCGTCGTGGGTGGTGGCACTGGTCGGCTGGCTGCAGACGCTGTCGGTGTTGAGATGGTGTCGCAGAATCGGATGCGATGCAAGACGCAGGTGCTGTTGGTTTGCTTGGGAGAAGGTGGGGAGACCCTAGCAACGGCGCAATTTGTTTGTTGACTGCCGCTACGGCGCAGCCAGTCGCGGGCCGCGGCGCGTTTAAAAGTGGGTCTACGCCTTGCCCCTCCTGCTCCAACTTCCAAGAGCCCACAGCGGCTTGCAGTTTGGACTCTGCAGGAAGCTTCCCTTACCACTTCAATTCATATCGCGGACCAGCAAAGACGGCCAATTGGTTGGGATCTGGCGTCATTTGGATCTCCCACCTCACTCAAATTTTTTGGTTCGTTTTCAAGGACTCATGCGCCTCCAATAACGCTTCGACTAGCGCAGGCAGAGAGAGTCCTTATTTCCAAGCGGGTCTCAGGCCGTGGCCCTCTGTCAACACTCGGTCGTAATGGCAACAGTTGCGCCTGCACGCCGCCCTCGGGATGACTTGTTCCAAGCCGAATCGCAGTCCTTTCGGATCCACGAAGATGCGCCGTCAACGGGGGACACAGAGATGAACGAAAGCGCGTTGCAGGATGACTACGAGGCAAAACACGGCGACGATGCGCTGGAAGAGGACGGCCAAGAGTCGGAATACTCGGAGAGCTCCGACGATGAGGTGCCAGAAAACAGCCATATCCATCACGACATGGAGAAGCTGCAGAATTGTTTCTCTGGGTTTCGGCAAAAATACCGGCTAATCAAGCGGATTGGTGAAGGTTGGCATTATCCCGAGCCTGTGCCGTGGGTATGGACGCCCCTTAATAACTTGTCGCGTTCCAGGCACCTTCTCAACCGTCTACAAAGCCGAGGATTTGCTATACGAGTATTACGACAACTCGTGGGACGTGGACAAGGACACAGAAAAGTGGTCACCGCCGCCACTGAGGAGCAACGGCCAGGATCACCACTCGCAGTCGCAGTCGCATCGTCGTCGCAAGCCCAAATACGTGGCCGTCAAAAAGATCTATGTCACATCCTCCCCAAGCCGAATCCTCAACGAGCTCGAGTTGCTGCATGACCTGCGGGGCTGCAAGTCCGTATGCCCGTTGATCACAGCCTTCCGCTGGACAGACCAGGTCATTGCGGTCCTCCCCTACTTCCGGCACGCCGACTTCCGGGACTACTTCCGCGACATGACGGTGCCGGACATGGCCATCTACCTGCGCTCGCTCTTCACGGCGCTCGCGAGCGTGCACGCGCACAACATCATCCATCGCGACATCAAACCCACCAACTTCCTCTACGACCCCAGCTCCCGCCGGGGGGTCCTTGTCGACTTTGGCCTGGCCGAGCGCGAGGGCTACGATTGCAAGCCCTGCATGTGCCACGACGATCGTGAGGCCCGCAAGGCGAAGCTGCGGCCGTTGGTCAGCGGAGACGAGAAAGGCGGCTACCTGCGGGAGGACACGCGGCCTTCGCGGCGGGCCAACCGCGCCGGCACGCGCGGGTTCCGTGCGCCCGAGGTGCTGTTCAAGTGCACCGAGCAGACTACCAAGATCGACGTCTGGAGCGTCGGCGTGATCCTCCTGACCATCCTCTCACGGCGGTTCCCCTTCTTCAACTCGGCCGACGACGTCGAGGCCATGATCGAGATCGCCACCATATTCGGGCGGCGACGCATGCAGTCCACTGCGCTCCTGCACGGGTGCATGCTGGAGACGTCGATCCCCACCATCGGCAACGGCGTCAGCTTCGAGGGCATCATCCTGTGGAGCACCAGCCGGAGGGAGACCAAGGACAAGCTCGCCGAGGATGAGGCGCTGGCTACTCAATTTCTGAAGCGGTGCATGGAGCTGGACCCGAGCCGGCGCATCAGCGCCGAGGAGGCCCTGCAGCACGAGTTTATGCAGCTGGACGTGGAGGAGGCCGAGGAAGTGGGGGGCGACGCCGGGGACGATGATGAGATGGACATGCTAAACGTCTGACGGGGCATGCTTGGGGTCTAATGTCATATGTAGTGTACTATCATCCTCGGAGTCGGTCGGAACGGCGTCTGGCGGGTTGCAGCATGTTGATATCCGTCATTATCTGTACAAGCATCTCCCCCAACCTTTGCTGTTGCCGACTCACGTGACTTTTTACCCACAGCGGCTTGTTTCATCCTTCAATCGCTGCTCAACTTTCGACTGCCGTCAACAGCAGCAGTCTCCGGACGAAACGCTACTTTTTAGCCACAACCATCGCGGTTGCGACAATTCGACTTGCACAACACCGTGACATCTCGCAACATGGATTAATCCAGCAAACCCGACCCCAACCTCGAACTCGAAAATCGAAACAAAATCCCCCAAAATGACGTCCAATCCCCCAACCAACTTCCACCACCCCTACCAACCCTACAACGTCCAACTCGACTTCATGCGCGCCGTCTACGATGTCCTCGAAAAAGGAAACGGCCAAGTCGGCATCCTAGAAAGCCCAACCGGCACGGTAAGGCATCTCCCATCCCCCACCTAATCAATATTATCGATTCTTTCATCTTTCCACACAACCCACCTCCATCTCCTCAACCTCTCACTCACCTCTATCCTACAACCAAATCAAAATCACCCTAAACAAATCAAGCAACGAATCAATCCTTGATACAGACAGACAGACAGACAGACAGACTTACTAAAAACCCATTCGGGAAAAAAGGGAAAATCCCTCTCGCTAATCTGCGCCGCGCTCACCTGGCTGCGCGCCCACAAGCGCGCCCGCTTCGAGGCCTCGTTCGAGGCCACGGCCGCCGGCATGCGCGGCGAGCCCGAGTGGATGGTCGAGGCCGCGCTGAGGCGGAAGAGCGGGGAGCTGGCGAGGAGGTGGGAGGAGCGGGAGGCGGGGCTGGAGAGGGTGCGGGTGAGGGAGAGGGAGATGGAGGCCCGCGAGAGGGCGGGTAAGAGGGTTCGGGTTGAAAGGGATCGGGAGGAGCGGCGGAGGGATGAGGTGAATGAGGAGAGGGAGTTTCTGGTCGGGGATTGGGAGGCGGGAGAAGGTGGTGAAAATGGGGAGGGGGGTGGGTTGGTTGGGTTGAGTAAGGAGACGAGGGAGTTGATGGAAAAGGTTAGGTTTGGGGGCGGAAGGGGGACAGAAGAAGACGGGGGTGGGGAGGTGGAGGATGAGATCAAAGTCGGTTGGTTCGCAGTGCGGGATTGTGTTGACCTACATTATGGGCTGATGTTTGTGGCAGATCTACTACACCTCGCGCACCCACTCGCAGTTGACGCAGTTCATCTCGGAACTGCGCCGTCCGGCCTTCCCTCCATCGATCCCTGAGAACATGATAGCGGCCAGCGCAAAGGATGGGCAGCAGCACACCAAGGAAACGGTCAAGCAGCTGCCCCTGTCATCGAGGCAGAAGCTGTGCATCAACCCCTCGGTTGCCCAGCTGGGGTCCCTGTCTGCCATCAATGACCGATGTACAGAGCTCCAGCAGTCAAAGTCTAAAGAGAAATGTCCCTTCCTGCCCAACACCGAGAATATGAAGCAGACGCATGAGTTCAGGGATGCCGCCCTGGCGACAATCCCCGACATCGAAGACTTGCACCGGGTAGGCAAGGAGCTGCAGGTGTGTCCGTACTATGCCTCGCGCACCGCCATCCCAGGGGCCGAAGTCATCACGCTGCCATACCCATTGCTCTTGCAAAAGAGCGCGAGAGAAGCGTTGGGTATCAAGCTGGAAGGGAATGTCGTCATCATCGACGAAGCGCACAACATCATGGATGCAGTCGCAAATGTTTATGCGGCCGAGATCCGCTTGAGTGAGCTCAAGAGAGCGAGGAAGATGCTCGGCGTCTACGTCAAACGATTTGGAAAGAAGCTCAAGGGGGAGAACCGTGTCATGGTTGCTCAGGTTGGAAAGGTCGTCGAGTCTCTAACGGAGTGCTTGAACGAGCAGCTCAACGCCAAGGTATGTTGCTCTTGTTTTGTAAAGGGCGATCGCTAACTTTGCCTTCAGTCAGAGCAAGGCATCGTTGATTCCAGCACCATCCTGAAGGCGCGCGGTGCAGACCAAATCAACCTCTACCAGCTAATTCGATACATACAAGAGTCGAAGCTGGCTTACAAGGTCGAGAGCTACGTCAGCCACACGGAGCAAGAGGAATCGTCAGCTGCCACGGGCACGAAGACGGCGACATCGACACCCGTTCTCCACGTTCTCGTCTCCTTTCTCACCGCCCTCACCAACTTGAGCGCCGAGGGCCGAATTTTCTACGAGAAGCTGTCGGCAACCCCACCCGATCTCAAACTCTCATACCTCCTGCTCTCCCCGACACACGCCTTCTCATCCATCGCCTCTGCCGCGCGAGCCGTCATTCTTGCTGGGGGCACCATGTCCCCATTCGAAGACTACAAAGCGCATCTATTCCCAACCCTTCCACCCGACAAAATCACCACGCTCAGCTGCGGACACGTCATTCCCTCCTCCAACCTCTTGGCCTGGACGCTCGTCTCGACAAAGCCGACCCCACCAGGCAACAACAACGCCGTCCCCGACGCCTTCGAGTTCAGCTTCCAGAAGCGCAAGGACCCGGCCATGATCCGCCAGCTCGGCCTCGTTCTTCTCAACATCTGCTCCCTCGTCCCCGACGGCGTGGTCGTCTTCTTCCCAAGCTACGGCTACCTCGACGAGGTCGTGGCCGTGTGGCAGACTCCCGAAGCACCAGCAAGCCCCTACGCCGGCCCGATCTGGGACCGCCTCGCGGCGAAGAAGGCCGTCTTCCGCGAGACCAAGGGCGGCGTGAGCGAGGACCTCCTCCAGCAGTACAGCGAAGCGATCCTGTCGCCAGGTCCATCACAATCACAATCACAATCACAACAGCCAGCCAGCAGCAACCCCCGCGGCGCCGTCCTACTCAGCGTCGTAGGCGGCAGGCTGTCAGAGGGCATCAACTTTTCGGACCGGCTCGGGCGCTGCGTTGTCGTCGTCGGCCTGCCGTACCCCAACATGCACTCGCCCGACTGGAAAGCGCGGCTCGAGTACATTGAGTCGACTGCCCTGGCCCGGTTGCGTCAGCAGCAAGGCAGAGGTGGTGGTGGTTCTGCGCAAATACAGCAGCTGTCGGAGCTGCAGGCCCTGGCCCAGGCGAAACAGGCGGCGCGCGACTTTTACGAGAATGCGTGCATGCGGGCCGTGAACCAGAGCATTGGGCGCGCGATACGGCATCGCGTCGACTATGCGGCCGTGGTGCTTGTCGATCGGCGGTTTGCGGCGGGGCGCATCAGGGGGAAGTTGCCGGCGTGGATCATGGCGGGTATGGTGGAGGGGGCTGAGGGGAAAGGGTTGCAGGGGCTTATGGGGAGGTTGAGTGCGTTCTTCAGGGGAAAGCGGGAGATGTGATGGGGATGGGAGGCAGATGGCTCGGCCGGGAGCATGAATTATGTGGAACTAGGCCGAGCGCAGGCTGTGGGACTGGGTGCTTGAGTTGAAGAATCTCATCCCCTCACCATGTTGATTGTGGAAGCGCTGGGCTCGGCTGGGCTGGGGCTATGAGCAGCATCGAAGCAACCAGATAACGGAGCACCGTTCTCTCATGAGACCTCTTCAACATTTTGCGGCATGTAAAGTGTCTGTCCTTCAGTGGTGTGTCTGGCTGATCTTCAGCCTTGATTTGCTCCTGTCTCACTACTGTTTGGCCATGGGAAGCACCCCAACAAGCAAGAGCACCCAAACAACCAGGAGGACCTCAAAGATCAGCAAGAAGCGCAGATATCTGAACTAATGGGGAATCTCGAGAGCGTGATAATATCCTGACTGTGGCGGACATCTACAACAGACACTAGACTCCAGCCCACGAGTGGTCCCACACCATGGACCTGGACAGCTAATTGCAATTACCCGCTTACGCTGAGCCACGAGATTCTGCTGTGTGAGAGCAAGGGGTGTATGAAGTACGACAAGCATTCTGGCATATTTATATGAATCTTCAACCTTGAAACCGGTTAACATGTCTGACTTGTGCTATTGTTGCCGGCCATGAACCTAAACACCGACATGATGATGGGCGAGTAAGAAGGAGTCAGGAAGTAACAGGACAACTTAGAAGGCGAAGGGGGTTGAAAAGACGAAGAATACTAAATATCCACATTGCTCGCCAAGCGTTCTTGTATACAAGAAGAGCTAATTAATTAGAAATGCCTGCTACTTATGTAGTTGACAATAAAAGCGTAGAGATTCTCACTCGCATTGTGTTACGGAACCTCTTGCTTCTCGTTCTTTCCATTTCTCGCTCAGTTTTGTCATGTATATTTTTTCTTAAAGCCACGATGACCTTTTGCTATTGCTTGTAGTCAGCCGAAAGGGAACCGAGAGGTCTCTCCATGATTCAGGAGCGACTTGATCAAAGTATGTCGGGCGTGTTCACGCTTGTGGGGAGGATTCGGCTGCCGTTGGTTGTTCCTTTGGCGTTCGTCGCCATTCGGCACTGGCTCCAAACCTGTCTGCGGATCCTGCTGCGAAGAATCGGATAATGGTACTGGATCTGCTGATATATGACAGCCAGTGGGGGGCGGCCAAAGAGACATCTCACATATCCTCCCGTGATGGTGATATCTGGGTTAAGACACAACAGCAACAGCCAAGTTCCACCCCCGTCTATAACACCGTATATACACAGGCACCCCCGAGAATTGTAATCTCCGATTCCTTTGCCTCCCCATCATTCCGACTCGCCCCCTCGGCACGCTCCGCCTACTCCTTGGTAACAGTCCCAGGCGTCACACCGAATGTGGGCCGGACGAATCTGAGGGTTTCCGTCAACGCCTGTCACGAGGATCACCACAAGGGGCAGAGGAACAACATACCGGTCGGAGTGATAGACGCGCACGTTCTCCCCAAGAAGCTCCTTCTCCCTCGCCTGGTCAGCCAGGTGCCTCCGCACTTGGTCACGGTCCTCCTCGGCCTGGAGGAGCGGGATGAGGTGGATGCGGCCCCACATCTTTTCGCGGGCGAGCTCACTGCACCGTAGTGTTAGCACAAATTCTAGGACAACTCAGGTGAAAGAGACTGAGTGAGAAAGAGGTGGGGGGGTGGGGGAATAAGGGACCGTACTTTTGCTCGCGGATGCCGACAATCAGCTTGTACCAGCCAAAGGCCATCAGGACGGCGCCGCCGGCCAGGAGTGGGCCAGGGCGGAATAGGCCGCGCGAGGGGAGGTTGCGCTGAGAGAGTAGGTTAGCGGGAGTTTGAAGATTGTAGCTTTGTATCGGAGAGCGAATGAGGAGGTGTGGCCGTGGCTGGGGTGGGGTGGCGCGAATCAACAGGCGATGGATGATCCTCCTCCGTTGTTCTCCAAGCCCAACTCTTCACTAGGGCCATGGTCGTCCTGATACCCAATTCCAACGTGCCCGCACATCGCTGTATTCCTTCACCTCCTCCTATTGTGTTCTTCCATGGCCATGATGGTATTGCGTTCCGTGTAACCCACCTCCTCCAACCACCTAAACCCGAAGCCCATCTGACCCAGCCACCAGCGCCCTAATCACGTCCAGCGACAGTGCTTGACACCGTCTTGACCTGTCCACATCCAACCATCCCCTCCCCTCAAGCGGCAACCACAACGCGTAATGACCGGCGCCCTCCCAAGCCCAAGCCCAAGCCTAGAAAACAAACAAACAGCAAGCAAAAATAGAGCCCACCTTGTACTGAACGGCCTCATAGCCGCCAGCAGGCGGCATATCCTGCGGCATAGCGGGCGACTGTGTATGTGATTTCCTCCTCTTGACTCCGTTGTTCTTCAATCCGTGTCTCACTCGCGATCGCAATCGCTGCTCCTCCAATCGCCCAATTCGCAACGGGGGGATGACAAGTTCGCCCTGGTGGTGGGTGTCGCTTTCTCGAATAGTTCTCAATCGGCGACTCGTTTGGCGGCGTAGCCCTCGAGGCGCTTGCCGGCGTGGTACGGTGTTCGTTTGTTGGCTTGTTGAGGTGGTTGTCGTCGGGTTTAGGTTGTTTTCGCAATCGGAGCTTGACGTCGAATTGGCGTTGCGCAGTCTGGGGACGAATGCGAGGTTTAGTGGGTGCGTGATTGGCGGGGGCGCCCACTAGACTCACGGGTCCGGCTCCCACTAGACGCACACTCCTGTGCGCTTACGTAATCAACATCCTTACGTAACGTAATCTATCACCTTTCCGGTCAGACCACCTTTCCGGTCACTTTTCAGCCCCCCACCCACCACGTCGACTTTGTCCGCACTCCACCGCGCCATCGTGCCCGGCAAAATGTCAGAGCCTCTTCAGCACGAAGATAGGATTCAATTAGCGGTCGAGGCCTTACGTTTAGGCCAAATCAGAAGCATTCGCAAGGCTGCAGATGCATTTGACGTACCAAATTCGACTCTCCAAGAACGCGTCAAAGGGGGTGCTACGCGTCAACAAGCGCAAGTCAAGAATCGAAAGCTACTCCCAACCGAAAAAGCTGCCCTGATACAATGGATCGAGTCATTGGACGACCGTGGGATGTCGCCAACGATTGGTTATATCCGGCAGATGGCCGATCTTCTTATCCACGAGCGTGGAAGCTCAGTCTTGCTCGACGCGTCTGTCACGCG